>WSFP011399221.1:0-26768 GCA_009831015.1 Picea engelmannii
TCAGGAAGATTATCCCTTATTCTTGGCTCTAGGGGTTCTTCGTTCCCTAAAACTAGGTATAACACATTGCACAACTTTTATGTTAGTTGATCATTCCCCATAATGTCATAGAATAATTGAAACCAAAGGTCAACTACATTTTGAGGTTGCTCAGGTTGTCTCGGCATGGCTACATGGTTTCTAGGTGCAGGGAGTGAAGTAGGAACTTGCACCATCTTAGGATAAACAATAGGCTCTAGGGGTTTCTCTTGCATCTCTGGGCTAGGAATATTCTGAAATATTTCTATGGCATATTTAAAGAATAGATTTTGTTTTAGAGGGTCATACCTGTCTTCTTTAGGTGTTGCTTTCTATATCTCAGGTAGAGTATCAACATCAACTCATGTCTTCGCTCCTCCTCGAGTAACAATATTAAGGTTGGGAAATTGCCCCTTAGTAACCCTCTTGATTTCTGAACTAATGAGGTTAGTTCCTCTTTTTCATACTCTATCCTCCCATTTTGCAATTAATTCTGGGTAGTCTTCAGTTGCGTGCCCATTGGTTTTTCAATGAGAGAACCATGATTGCCTTGGATGAGGACATCATCTAGCCATGTGACCTTTCTCATCATAGTTAAAACATCTACTTGACCCTCTTCCCCCAGTTCTTCCTCCTCGGAAGTCTCCTCCGGCTCCACCTCCTCGACCTCTTCCTGGTCCCTGAGGGTTTTCATTCACCCTAAATGTTGTTCGGTCTAACCTACCTGCAAGTGCATCCAACTCTCTACATTGATTGGTTGTGTGTGTGGTAGATGCACAGAACTCATAGTGTACTGTATTTTGTACTGTCAAATATTTCTGCATAATGGGGCATTGTCTTGGCCCATGCCCATGGATTCGACATATTTCACAATACTCGGTTGTTGGTGTTGCTTGGCCTCCTGGAAAAGCATGATACCGAGTGGGGTTGTGGAATGGTAAGTTAGTTGACACTTGCAAAACTCCTCCCGTGGGTCCTGGTGGGGGTACCATCATATTCTAAGGAGGTCCCATTCCCCTTATTCACGGACATTCGTTCGACATATGACCTTTTGTATAACATCTGGTGCACCAAACCTGTGGTTGTCCTGGTTTGGGTATCGCCAACTCTTGAATATTTTCTATAAGTGTCGATATATTTCCTTATAGTTTCACTAGATTCACATCTGCTGGGGGTCTGGTCACTCTCAAGCTCCCAGGGTATCCTGCCATGGCTTCAATATTCATTGATTGTTCCAAGGTGTCTATTAACATGGCTATCTGTTGTTGCATTAGAGAAATCTAAGTAAGAGGAAGCAACCCCTGAATGTACCACTCCCTTTGATTTTCTTCATGGATTGGATGTGCTAACCTCCCTATGGAATCATTAAACTTTTGGCTGTAATCCCAGACTGATTCACCTTCCCACTGCTAGATCTCATGCAACTCCGATAGAGCCTATTGTTCTGACTAGGGTAGTTTGAACTTTGTTATGAACCTTGTCCATACCTGACCAAGCATGAATGCTTGACCTTGTGATCCTGGCACTCTCAGCTCAATGATCTTCATGTACCGCTTGAGAGCGCGACCTCTCAAGGTAGTTTGGAACTTGAAAAAATTATTAGCATCCAAAGCCCCTCCAAATCTCTAGATTTCTTCACACAAGAACTAGTGCTTCTCAACATCTTTATCTCCCTTACCCAAAAAATATGGGTATTGCGAAATTGAACCTCCCGCATGGCTAGCCATTGCCGATCTCTTTGGTCCTATCAAAATGAACCCTAACGGTCTTTCTTGTGATCTACCAGGGGATCTGAATATCCTCCCTATACTCACACTTCTTGGTTGTGATTGACTAATTAATTGTACTGGAACAGAACTAGCATGAGAAGGTAATATTGAACTTACTTCTTGTATAGAATACACTTGGGGTATGGGTGATTTGGGGTTGGTGCCACTGGCTTTAGGGTGGTTGTTTTTTATCTATGGGGTCTCATTTTCTTCCACTGGGATGATCTCTTCGACCGGATTCTGATCTCTCCTCTTATCGGGGCTGAATCTTCTCTTTCTTCTTCAAGATTCATGTTAGCTTCTTCCTCTCTTACGTTTTCACCTTCTCCTTCTTGTCCCATATTCTGGGGAATTCTTTCTCTCTGCGCTTCTCTCTCATTTAATATTTGACTAGCTAGTCATTTCTATCTTCTCATCTTCTGTAACTCTTCCATCTGTCTTTCCTCTACTTCTCCTGATCCACCTTCTTTCCTCAACTTATCAAACTGTATTATTTCTTTCTTGATCTTCCAGCTCCACCAATTCTCAACTATGGTCGCTCTCCTCAAGGCTCGGTCATCTCTTGAGTTTGTTTCTTATTGTTTACCCCCCATTTGTCAAAGAACCCTTCCCCTCTCTCATGCCATGACTCTCACCCCTCTTTCCCTACCCCAAGCGAGGGTGTTTACATTGCCATCTCAGTCGGGGACATAGTCAACATCCCTCCTACATCAAGAAAACCTTAATCCACAGGGGGATTTCTCTGAATAGTCTTCCCCTTGTGTCTTTCTTGAAAATTACCTCTACTCACAATAAATATTGGTGGTTCTCAGTTGCAAAATCGATGATATATCCTTCTAATGTGGTGCTGACCCAAAAATCAACTACTCATGTGACTGGACAACCAGCCTTTGAAGTGCTACTATATTTTTGGTGTCCCATGTGCATATCCTCTTGACTTGTCCTTGGAAATGTGGAGCTTCTTGGAGCCTCTTTATCCAATGGAAAAATTCTTCCATGAATTTAACCCAGAAAATCTCATACTGGTTGCTCAATATTTCTGAGCAAAAGATTTCTTCGCGAGTGTTTTCCATTGATTTTCTCCCCAGTTCTACTTATTTCCCTATGAAGGCATCATATTTTATTTCCCACCATTGATCAATACTAGATTTATGGATCTGTGAAAGAATTCTCCCTATAGGTTCCCTTTTAACACAGGTCCTGGCAATGAAACCATTTTGTTGGCGCAAGTTTAATCAGACCAGGGTCCTTCATAGGTTACCAACAAAAGGTACCGTGTAGTCTAGAGCGCTGTCATTTTCATCTCCTCCAAAGAGAATAAGTCTCACCTGAAGCACTGATGAGACAAATATATAGGGAAGGGTAGGGAAAAGACTCAAGAGGATCCATTGAGTCTTTAGGACTCATCCCTGATCTTGCACAAGAGACATAAATAGATCTGAAACATATATATGCAAGAATCGAACCTACTTACGTTAATAACAAGCATATAAACAAAGAACCATCGAGTAGAAATTATAACCCAGAAAGAAGAACTGTAATGCATAAGGAAAACACACACAGACACATCATATTTGAAAATTTAGTTCCTTCTTCATAGTATCTTCAGAATATTTCTTTGATTACAGACTTAGAATTACACAGTAGTACACTGTATAGACTCTTGACTCTGGACTCATGTCACAGAGCTCCAATTTTCAAACTAATAGATCAAATTCATTACAGAATCAAGACTTGAATTGAATCAACTCCCAACAATCAACTTGGAACCAACTCGTAATCAAATGACCAAAAACAACAACAATGTCAACAACCCTTTTACACTTATGGTCAACCCTATATATAGCTAGGTTGTGTCTTCTATTTCATCTTGTGCGCTTCCTTGTTCTGTTGCAACCGTTTGTTGCTTAGATGGCGTTGCTCTATCTTTCACAACTTGTTTTTGTTGCTCTTTATCATTATGTTGTATAGCCTCTGTTGAAGCTTGAAAAACTCATGCTCAGTCAAAACTTGCACAATTACTAATCCAAAAATGAAGGGCCCAACAATACCCATAATGATGAGTGGAAGCCTTTCAAGTTGATTTCGGGCTAGATACCCTGCCTTTGCGTGTGGATCGAACTGTCGACTGTTTCCTCAAGCATCACTATTGTAGTTGGTAACCTTAGTAGCCTATCTCTTTAGGGTCTTTACACGAGGTGGCTGTGGAGGGGAAAGTCTTCATGGTACCTAGAATTGACATTGGACAAACTCACTCGAGCTCCTTGGGGGGTATACCCACGATTATGTGTGGGAGATTGCATCGGGATGTAAGTTCATTAAGCAGGTCCTCAATGTAACTTTTCCACCCACTTATCCCATCGCCTTCTTTTCTTGACTTTGTGACGTTAGATTTCATCACCAACTAGTGACTTTGAAATAAGAAGGTTTGTTTGTTTGGTTTGATTCCTAGATTTTATTAGTGAGTCTTGTTTTTTTTCTCAAGTCGGCCATAGATTTATTTCGTTATTTACTTAGTTGGAGAAAAATCATCCTTTTTCGTTCACATAGGATGCAAGGGATAGCCCCGAAAAATCTGGAATATTAACAACCCTTTCCTCCTAATTCACTAGAAGGCCTTCCTAAGGGAGTAGTCAATCACGAAGTTACTTCGGAAGTTGGAAGAACACACTCTTTAGAGGGATTCTGTATTGTTTTGGAATCCTTGGAATATTTCTAAATCCATGTCAATCTATTATTGAGTGTTGTACAAAATCCATTTATGCTCTGGATGAACTCATCTTGAGAAATAATGTTGATGAAAATTTTTGAAGCACCTACCGGACCTAACATAGGATCTAGAGTAGAGAATACACTTTTTCAAGGTGAATCATTTAGGACCCCATATCACACTGTTGGAACTTATAGATTTGGTTCTATCCCTTTGACATTACGTGATCTATACAGTAACCTAGGAGCAAGTGATGATCGACCTATGGCATCACAAGTTCCTGGGACATCTGTCACCTATACGGTACCTTTAGACAATTTTACTGGCACTACCAATAGTGTCACCACCATTTTAGACCAAATATTGATTGGTTCTCACTCGATCCCTATTCTTCATATGGCCCATTCTACTATGGTCCCGCAAGCTACCACGATTCCTACCAAAAATGTGGTCATCTCCCAAGTTCTTATTAGGACACCAATTCCATATAGACTCAATCCATCACTTCCCCCTGGGTACAGAGCTTTGAATGCTTCTGTTTCTATCCCTACCCAGGTTCCATACATACTTTTTATTCCTCCTGGGTATAATGTTGCTGCTAGTTTTGTTCCTACACCTGCCTAGGTCCTCTCCAGAGGGTCTCATCCATCTTTTCTTGGAGGATATGGCCCCAGTGGAAACAATCCAGTTGGAGGCACTAGTCACTCATTCACTTCTGGTTAGCAGATTCCTATTGGAGTCCAACCTCAAGCTTGGGGGAAACCTCAATTTGGGGGTCAAATTCAAATTGGGGCACAACATCAACTTGGGGGGAAAACTCAGGTTGGAGTCCATAACCCACTGTATGGAAAGAATGGACCTGGATTACAATACCACCTTTGGAACCTTGTTGGAAGCCAATTCACATTTTTATACTGTTCTTATAAGCTGCCTACACCAATATTTTGCAAACTTCGATTTTCGTCGCAATCCTCGAGATAAAATAACACCATTATTTTTTGCGCTATTCGCACACCTGCCTTTGTTCTTGTTTTCACGAATGCAAGCATGAAAACTTTGATTTCAAAGTCATATTAAATGTCACTGGATTGTTATGATCACTCTTGTCTATATGCTCATTGCGCTTCCAATTTAATTATGGTGATACAATTGGCAAGACCCCAAGATTCTTTACTCATTTGGCATTTTTGTTGTTAATATGATTTCAATTTTTATGAGGCTGTGATGATTTGTTAAGGATTGTGATTCAATCATTGATTTATTGGTGGTTTGATTTCTATGTTCTTGCATCGATTTCTTTGACATATTGGTTTCATGAAAATACATTGACATGGTGGTTAGACCCTTGGTATAAATCATTACAACACATATCTGACATGATCGAACCCTTGGTATTGATTTCGAATTATTATTTTGGTTTTAAAACTATGCTAATACTATTACTTGCATAAATGTTTGGTCGACTTACCATAGATTTCGTTGATTGTTTGAATGGCATAGTTTTTAACCTATGTAATAGTATTTTGAATCGTTATATATGTCGTCGGTTGTACTGTGGGAAATGACTGTTTTGCATGGGCTGAGTTAGCTCCACCACCTTCGCACATTCTATCATTAATGCTTTCCCCCTATCCTGGGTCACCTCTGCTAGTTTTCGGGAAAGCCTGTGAGTTATCAACCCTGCATGTACTATGTTCGAACCCTTTCCCATCCACCCTACTCACCGTGTGCTCCTGTCTATGGCACCAGTGGTGCGCATAGAGCCAAATCGTAGCCAAACTATGTTTCTATTTGATAATGCTCGTAAGGATTTGGAAAACATTGGTTGGCTAGTGTTTATACAGAGGTTCGAGGGTTTCAACCTTTCAGTTTCCCAACAATTCTCTCTCACCTTTGACGGGTGCAGGGCTAAAGTCAGTGACATACAACTAGAGCTCAATGAGGAATTCATACGCTCTGCTACAGGACTAGCAGCTACAGGCCAAAGATGGTTTAAAAACTCCAAAGTCGACGAGGTGTCGTGGCCTTTACTATTCATATCAATAAATATTGTTTCATGTGATAAAGGTATGCCTATTTATACCCTCAAACCCAAGTGGCACGATCTTTTGGTGATTGCTAAATAGTTTGTGACCTGTGAAGGTCAGTATGGCTTGGTATTTCTGTATCACCTCTGGTTATTGATGAATTTCATAGGCTACCCTTTGAATATGCCGCATTACTTCTTGCGTAGTCTTTACAAGATGTCTAAGAGATTCAAGCGTGAGAAGGATGACAACAGCCTTTTTCATCACAGCTTGATTAAACTCATCATCGTCCACCATTTGAGCCTTCATGGTGATAATTGGCAAGCCTTCCTATCTAGGAATGGCTTTGCCAATCTCGAGTCTGCTCAAATCGACAAGGTTGTGGTTACAGAAACTTTGGTTGGGCCAGCCGTGCCATTTCATATCCTTCTACCCCCTATCAAACCCTCGGATTGCCCTGACATAGATCTACCCGATGCCATAGGAAATCCTTGTACTAAAGACAAGACTGAGGTCGTTAATAAGCCTATGAGAAAGAAAGGTAAGAATATTACTACTATCGACAGAAGGGGGAAGAAAAATGATAGATTGATATCAAGACTTGCCTGGAACAAACCTAAACAGAACATTGACCAAAAGCCCATAGTGCCGAGCAAGGACTCAAACTCTGATATCGAGCGTTTCTTAGTTGAGGAGTACCCCTATTCTCATGGCCTATGCTCTACAAAACCCTATGACTATGTCTCTAACTTACCCCCATGCCTCAAAAACAAGCCTAACTATCTGGGAATCAAGCTGCACAAGGAAACCCCTGCTAACTTGAACAAACCCTCGCTCGTGATACCAAAGCCCAGTCAATCACCATGCGTCCAATGTAACACTTGGATAGAGTGTTATTACACCGACGTTCCCCTGTTGCAATAAAAGATCAAATCATTAGAAGAACAAGTGACAATGCTGGCGAAGGAGAACGACAGGTTACAAGCCAGTGAAAAGAAACAAAAAACCACCGGTTTGATTGTCTTCAGAAATGTCGAAGCGGCAACAGCGTTTGTCAATTCAATATTATCATGACTGAGTTGCCCAGGTATGTGTTTTGAAATCACTTTTGCTTTGTAAGTTTGCTTGAATTAATTTAATTGATTGAAGTTGTTCTCAATTAGCTATGTTCATTTTAATACATTCGAAATGATTCTGTTATAGTTTGATCATCAAAAACACTTATGTTGTGGATCCTGTATAGTAGATTCATTTTGCTAAAATTAAATGTAGATATGATTTGGTTATGCGATTTTGTTGTGCCCAGTTTAGTATAAGCAATTGATTTGTTTTTTATTCTGTTTGGCTTGCTTTTGAAACAATTCTGTTAGGATAATCATTTGGGTTTTGATTTCGATTAGTTTTGTTTGTTTCTAATATATTCAAAACAATCTTGTTGACTGCGATTTACTAGGAACGATTTTGTTTTGTATTGAATCAATATTTTTGTTTTGGATTGCATTCGACCTGTACATAAGATTTGTTTGGTAAATACGATTTTGCATAATGATTGTGTCGGCCACAAATTGTTTCGATTCGTTCCTGTTTGATTTGATTTGAAAACGATTGCTACGTGCCACGAATAGCATGATCATTTGTATATGTTTGATATAGTTCTATTAATTTGAAAAATGATCCTGTTAATTTCGTTTTGATTTGAAAAACGATTTTGTTAATGGTTGAGGCAACATAAAATATTGCATGAATGATTTGTTTAACCGGTTACAGTTTGTATCAATTAAAATAGGTTCATGAAAATGATTTCACTGCTTTCGAATTATCTAAGCAATTCTGTTTACCCTGAATTGGTGATAACAAATGTTGAACAGAATGCATGTATCTTTCAGTTGACCACGATTTCGTTTGCTCTCAAATTAGCATAGAAGTTTTGATTTGAGTGATTCGTTTGGTTTTCAATTAGCAATTAAATATTTGTTTAATAGTTTGAATATAATTATTTAAGTTTTGGATTGATTTTAAAACGATTCTGTGCTCAAATTAGACCAGCTAAAAAATTGCAAGATTCTGTAGCTAGTCTTAGAATTTTGATTTTTGTTAATTTTACCAATAAAATATCACCTAAAATTGTCTATTCTTGTCCACTTTCAGGTGTATACAAATTTCAATGACCAATGGGCATGTTGTGGCAGTTTGAGAGATGTTTTTGTGATACAGTTTTGTTATAGGTTGTTAGCTTGAGTCAGAAATAGAGACTTGGGATATTATCCCCAGAGTTTTGTAAAACTGCTTTGATAATTCACACAGGGATGTTTTACCCTGTGGGAGGTCTTTAAATACTTTTCATTTTTTGTAATGAACCCATCATCATCACTGTTGGGAGAACCAGATCATGGATTTATGATACAGAATGGGATACAAGTTGATGTCTTGTAACAACTTTTGCTTTCAATATATCAAACTTTTGTTTCAAGTTTTCTTCATATCAGTTTGTAGTCAATTATTGACTACTTTAGCTATCGTAATTCATTGCAGGTTGATGTGACTTGATTTATATGTTTTCCATATATGATCTCTCTTGTTTAAAAATACAACAATTATTCTGTTTCAGTTTAATGAATTACAAGTTTACCTTTTTCGTTAAATAAATCATTTTGCACAAATTGTTGCACACAGATTTATCTAATTGTGATGGTTTGTGAATCGTAAAATTGTTGTTATCTTTTATGTCTTGTTTGTCTTGTCATTTATATATTTGAAGAGCACAACTGCTTCTAGTTTACGAGAAGTTCATGGAGAATCTGGAGTGGGTTTCCTCCCTCCGAGCTGCTGAATCAACTACTGCATACATGACAAGCCTGAAGCGTTACTTCAAGTCAGTTTTGTTATTTGTTATTCGATAGTTAATTTGTTAGTATAATATAAGTAGTTTAGATAGATATATGTATAGTTCAGATTTGTAGTTAGAGTTATTATTTTAGTTGCTTAGCTTAGATAGTTTTTATTCTATTTCTTTTTCATAAAATTATAAAAATAAAAAAACAATAGTTTCGCTGTCTTAGGACAGATTACAAATGATTTTTGCAGGTTTTAATTTAAATCTGTAAGCTGTAAATATTGTATATTTGTAATTCAATCTGATTCTGTTGATAATTGAACATTTAATTTTATAGAATCATTGCTGTATAATTTAGGTAATAGAATGTATATATGTATTTTAGATTTATTATTTAGTTTTCTTTAATTAATGTTTTCATTTAGATTAGTTCCTTAGTGTAGTTTTCATTTGTTTTCCTAGGACTTAGATCATCCAACGGAGCCGCTAAACCCGTCAGGGTGGGTCATCCCAAACGGCTTGGGTTATTTAAACAACCCCAGACCAGATCCACTCTTCCAGTTGGCAAGCGTTCATTTTCGCCCGTCAAAAAAACCTCCATGCCCAAGGAAATCCACAATCATCTGGGGGGAAACATCCTCAAGTTAACTCTTTTGTACCCCCCAAATTCAGTCAACCGTATCTAGGTTCCCTGAATCCCACTTAGGGTCAAGGCGTTCAATCTATTTCCCCTTACCAAGGGAACCCCTCTACCCAACCCAACCTTGTGGGCTACATGTCCCAAAATCCTCCGCAGCCGAGTTTGTCGGTACTGTCTAATTATTTTCAGACTTCTTATGGTCCTACTGGTATACCTACGAGACTTCCTCCTCAAAACTACCAGTTTCAACAAGTGAATCGACAGTTTCCTTTCCTGTCCACTTTGGATTTACCTGATCTGTCTAGGATTCTGAATGATCATATATTACACTCTCCTCATTGGCCCATCATACCGAGCAAGTTACCGTCTAAAATTCCCAATTTTGACGGTCCAGCAGGAGAAGATCCTAATAATCATGTTATGACTTTTCATCTGTGGTGTTCATCCAATTCCTTTATGGATGACTCCATCATAATACGACTTTTCCAATGAAATTTCACAGGTTCAATAGAAAAATGGCACATCGAGTTACCTTGAGGTTTATTTAATGAATTTAACACTCTATCCATGGCCTTTATGACACATTACCAGTTACCCATTCGATACGAGATGGGAACCGAAATTTTGAGTTCTTTCAAGCAATCCTCATCCACTCATATTTCTGATCACATCCATGAGTGGAGGAGGAGAAGACGTTGAATCAAATTTCCTCTTCCTGATATAATATTAGCCGAGTGTTTTACCAAATCACTCATTGGACCCATTTCTTGTGATGTCACCATGGGTGGTGTTTTCATTGAAGAGAAGGTGATTCGTCATTCTCAATATCTCGATCTCATTATTCAAAAATGAGAACACTTTACGATTTGATCACTGATGCTTCTCGTCCTTCCAAAAACCCTACCCCAAAAGCTCCAACAACCTTTCATGTTGCTAATGGTGTGATTGGAACCTTCCAGGGTGAGACCTAGTCTTCACCCGACAGTCACACCAATCCCAGATATAATAATTCCAATGCACAAAGTAATCCTACTCCTACTCCTTCCACCAGTAAGACGACTGAAGTTAATTCTGTTCAATCTACGCCTGCCAGGAGAAACCGAAATAAAAATAAAGGAAAGGGTAAGAATAAGGAGGACAAGAATAATAATCCACAATCTGATAAATCCAAAACAAAAACTGTTGATGAGAAAGAAAAACATAAGCCTCATTACCCCTGCCTTATCTATGGTGACGACCATTACACGAAAGATTATCCAAGACATTTTGAGGTTACTAAGTTCCTCCAAGGGACCAAAAAACCTTCTACACCTTCTGTTTTGTCACAACCTTTCCCTTATCAAAAGCAATCTTAACTAGTCATCCATGACCAATCTACCCTTTCTACCTCTTCCTACGTCCTTATGTGTATTGGTGATTCTAAAAAGAACGAAGTTGCAATCACAACTCGAGCCAAAGATTACTCTATGTCAAAGGAGAAAGTTTATGATATACCAACTTCGTTAGTTCAACCTTCTCTCTCAACTTCACCTCCCAACAATCCTCTTCATCTCGAAAGATCGGGTCTCGATACAATTCTTTGATCTCCTCCCAAGGGTGTTGTTCGAAAGTCTACGTTCAACCCTCAAGCTCGTGTTGCACAAAACTACAGTATTGTAGAAGATCTTGCGCAAGCACCCTTTGTGATGTTAGCTCTTGAAGTCCTTCAAAGTTTCCCTACTAAACTAAAGGAACTATTAAAGGCCATCAGTGGAATTGACCCCATAGACACTAACCTCATAATATTTGACTTGGAAGATCACGTCCCAAGGCTTCCTCCTCAATTATCATTATAGATAGAAGTTGTTGTTGAAAACAACAATATATACAGAACTGTTATTGACGAAGGAGCCTTGACTTGCATCATGTCCTTCACTTGTTGGAAATTCATTGGCTCTCCTACTCTCACTGAATCACACAATAGACTTAAGTCCTTCAATGGTATAGAATTTAAACCCTACGATGTTCTTCCCTCGTTGTCTATTACGTTGGAAGGTAAGTCGGTCAATGTTGAGGCTGAGGTCTTCGATGCACCTCTTAGTTATAACCTTTTACTTGGCCGTATCTGGATTGATTCCATGCATGAAGTTGTGTCTAACCTTTTCTGTGTGTTACGTTTCCCGCACCAAGGTTAGGTCATTATTATTGACCAACTGGTCTTATTTAATTCCGATTCCCATACTAGAAACGTTTCCTTCATCTCGAACACACCTCCTAGTTAAGAGAATGTTTGAGTGGGTCTTTTGAAATATTCTACTTTGATGGGTACATTTACAATCCCACCACTTGAAATTCCCCCCCTTTTTGTTGCCTCTATTAACATGATATCAACCACTATTCATGAAAATCTTGCGTCATATGACCCATGGGTAGTACCTAACCCTGCTTATCACCTTCATTATGGCAACCTCATTCCTTTAAGTTTGGTCGAATCCACTTACCAAGATATTCAATCGACAACACCCTCCTCTCCTTCTCTTTGTGGTTCATCTCCTGATCCATTTCATGTGATCTTTCCTACTGATGATATGGTCATGCCATTCATGTCTATAGAAGACACTCCCTGGGATGATGGGCATCATCGCTCCATTCTCTTCCTAGAATGTGACACCATTGAAAGTTACCAATGTATTTTGACTTCGTCGACCGTTGTTATTTCTTAAGTTCCCGAGTCATCACATTATTTTTTATATGAAAGGAAATTGAACAAAATTTCACCTACCGTCCTTCTTGACATATCCATTAAAACCAAAGTCATGGAGAATGTTCATATTGGAGCCTCTTGTTCTACTGACGAGGTCCATGAGTATAAATCCCTTTCCCAAGAGTTCAATGACATGTTCTCTTGGAGTTACGAAGAGATTCTAGGTATCAATCATGATCTCATTGTCCATGAGATTAAGACATACCTAGATGCTAAACCCGTTCGACAAAGACTTCGCCGAGTGCACCCACACAAAGCTACTGCTATCAAGCTTGAAGTTTAAAAAATTCTTAAAGACGACTTTATTTATCTTGTGGCTTTGACTGATTGGGTATCCAATATAGTTCTAGTGAATAAGAAACAAGGTACAATATGCGTCTGTGTAGATTATAGGGACATAAATAATGATTGTCCTAAGGAAAATTACCCGACCCCTTTTGTTGACCAGATCGTCGACGATGGTGCCGTTAGTGAAATATTCTCTTTAATGGATGATTTCTCCGGTTATAATCAGATTAAAATTCTACCCATGGACCAACATAATACTGCTTTCATTTTCCCTTGGGGAGCCTTTGTTTACTGAAAATTACCCTTTGGTCTCAAGAACGTTGGCACAAATTTTCAGCGTGCCATGTCTTATGCTTTCCATGATATTAAGCACATTGTGAAACCCTATCTTGATGATATACCGACGCATTCCATGCATCGTCAAGATCACTTGACATATTTGAGGGCCATTTTTGTACGTTGTCGTTATTATCGTATCTTCTTAAACCCACATAAATGCATTTTTTGTGTGGAGTCTGACCATTTTCTTGGTTTTATTGTGTCGATACACGGGATCCATGTAGACCCCTTTAAGGTTGAGGCTATCCTTAATCTACCTCCTCCTTCCACTTTACGTCGGATCCAAAGTTTGCAAGGGAAGGAAAACTTTTTGCGTCGTTTCATCCCCAATTACACTGACCTAATGAAAGGATTTACCCGGCTACTCAAGAAAGGTTACGAGTTCATATGGGACGATGCTGCAAACAAATCCTTTGAATCTTTGAAACTTTCCTTAACCCATACACCTTTATTTTTTCCCCCTGACTATAGCTGGGATTACTTCGTTTATTTAGTTGCTTCAGACTCTACCATTGCCATGGTATTAGTCCAAGAGGATGACTCTCATGATGAACATGTGATATACTATTTGAGACAAAGTCTTATGACTATCGAGACCAAATACCTACATGTGGATAAACTGGACTTAGCAATTGTTCAAGTTGTCCAACGGTTTCATCATTATATCCTATTACATAGAACCATTGTTATTTATGATTGCAACCCTATGCAACACATCCTTATGTGACAATTTCTAGGGGGGAAGTACTCCAAATGGATAGTTATCCTCCAATAGTTTGACTTACATTTTGAACATGCTAAGTCTAATAAAGCTTTGGTTTTCACTGAATTGATATGTGACCTTCCCTCCACTAAGACAAAAAATGTGGTAGAGGATTCCCTTCTTGATGAATCCCTTTTTCTGATCAATTTTGACGACATATGGTATGGATATATCATTATATATCTCCATAATCAAACTTTCTGGCCTAATATCTCTAGCACATATTGTCGTCACATATGCTATCAAGATCAACCATACATCATTCTCGGTGATACCCTTTATCGTCGTAGTATTGAATCCATTTTCTGACGACATATCACTTACGACGAAGTCAAGAAATCTTTGAATGAATGTCACTTTGGAGCATGTGGTGGTCATATGTCTAGGTATGCCACTTCCCAAAAGATGTTACAAGCTGGTTATTTCTAGCCTTCTTTATTTAAGGATTGCATTACCGTTGTCTAGAAATTCCATGCTTGCCAAACTTATAATAACAAGATAATATCTCATCCTACTCCTTTACATCCTATAGTTTCCATTGGTCCATTTGCCAAATGGGGCATTGACTTCATGACATGTAACCCTCACTTGATTGGGGGGCATGGATACATCATTGTAGCTGTGGATTACTTCACTAAATGGGTTAAGGAGATTCTTACCTTTGATAACACTGGGAAAACTACAATATTGTTCATATTCAATCACATCATTACTCAGTTTGGTGTTCCTCAAGCTATCATTACTGATCAAGGTATCCATTTTCGAAATTTTATGATGTCTGAACTTACTGAAAAGTTGGGTCTTCGCCATGAAAACTCAACCCCCTATTACCCATAGGCCAATGGCTAGGTTGAAGCAATCAACAAAGTTATCATTACTATGCTTTGAAGGATGATAGGAATTCATAAGACAAGTTGGCATGTGATGTTTTTCTCATCATTATGGGCATATCAAACATCTCTCAAGTTTGCCACAGGATTTACACCTTTCCAGCTAGTTTATGGTATCGAAGTTGTCTTGTCGATTGAATGTGAAATATTGTCTTTGAAACTAGCCGTTGAACTTCTCCTGAATACCTCTGTCAAAGAAGAGAATATTCTATATTTAATTCAATTAGACGATACCCATCCCGATGTCACCCTAGTTATTGAAACCTAGAAGAAACGTGTTAAAGCCCAATATGACAAACATGTCAAGCCACGTATTTTTTCTGAGGGTGATCT
Organism: Picea engelmannii; assembly: GCA_009831015.1. Lineage (NCBI taxonomy): Eukaryota > Viridiplantae > Streptophyta > Pinopsida > Pinales > Pinaceae > Picea > Picea engelmannii. Next base: position 15,354 of record WSFP011399221.1, read on the forward strand.
TGTTCTCCTTTACGAACATGATCGTGATTTGCTAGGGGCCGATAAATTTGAATCCATGTGGCGAGGTCCTTACATTGCTAAACATGTGTTGGAGAAGGGAGCTTATGAGCTAGTTGATTATGATGGAATCCCTTTGAGTGAACCCCAAAATGGGATTTAATTAAAGAAGTACCATTCTTAAGTCATTTTTGCATGAGTGTTTGTATGTTTAGTGTATCATACTATTGTGTGTTTTTTCGTTGTTTGGTTTTGGCCCTCAGCTGCTTACCTTACGTTGTGCTTGGTTTTCAGATGTCAGTGTCTTTGCTACCCTTCCTTAGTTTTGCTAATGGCGCTAGTTGCAGTACTCAGAACTTAGCATCTGTTTCTTAGGCAATCTACACACCTACGGATGAATTGATTAGTCTACATGGTGTTTTCCTTGGTCATGCAACTAACAATATCGTGGAATATAGTGTAGTCATCGAATTACTGACCCACGTTGTGTCTCTTGGAATCTGTCATCTTGTTGTACGACTCTATTCACAGTTAGTAGTCCTATAGTTGAGTAAAGTCTACTCAATTCGAAGTCCTATGCTATTAAGGGTATATTTACAAATTCGCCTCTTGGAACGTCATTTTGATTGCATAAAATATCAACACATTCCTAGATGTATAAATACATTAACAAATGCATTGGCTAATTATGTGTTAGACAAACATTTGAGAAATTTATAAAATCCAATAACACTTTGTATATACGACAAGTAAGTTGATAGAAGACTCATATATATATATAATGATAAAAGTTTTTACAAAAGTATTTTTGTCCGAAGACCAAAATGTCAAAAATGTGAATCACATGGCTTCATGTACAAATATAACATCTATGTTGTTTCTCGCGATAACACACGACTTCCTATTAGGGTCCTAACCCGCACATAGGTAGAACAATATATTCGGATGTAATAAAGGTCAATATTAATAATGCCTTTTAATAAAATATAATAAGGCAGATGTAAGAAGACCTAATAGAATCTTTCGCTTCTAGAAATATCTTCCTCTAGATGCTTCTTTTTAGTATAAATAGGATTTAAGGGTATGAGAAACCTAGATTGGATATTATTGTAATAGAGCTCTACTCAGTTGGAGATTTCCCCCTCAAAGAGGCCTGTGAACATTTCTTTCAGATTCAAAGTGCTTATTTTGTTGTTATTCTTATATCATTTTAGTGTTATTGTGGTGAATGTTCTGGTTATATTGCTATTATTCTTCCATTACTAGCATTTTATTTCTGTTCTGCATACATTTTATATCTAGTATATTACAAGTGGTATCAGAGCACTTTCCTCGGCAGAAAGTGTGGGTTAATTTTTTTTCCAGGGTAGAGACATATTCCAGCATCTTTAAGCCACAGAGATATGTCATTATGCGCATAAACCCATGGTTGAGGGATTCATACAAGTAGGAAATACAAGTGGTACTTAAGTGCACATCTGTTGGCCACCCTTGTAACCCATGTTGGTGCCCCTTCGAGTGGTAGCGCATCAGACATCAACTGTGTACGGATCAACCTAGATTACCTGAATCCCTCTTTAGATAAATCGATCGGCCACCTGTCTGCTATAGTGTCACTGAAAAAAACACTCGGGAAGATACTCTCTAGTACCTGGGTAGTCAGGTAGTACGGCTAAGGGTACAGTCTATCCTCCTTAGTTAGTGCCCTAAGATATTTGGCCGAGTACTACTGTTGGAACTTGACCATATATCAGAGCGATATAGCACAGGGCGAACCCTTGTCTGTAGGACCCTTGAATACCTAACCCTTGGGGACAGAAACATAAACAAATTAAAACAGACAAGATCTATTGCCGCACAACTGTGTTCGAGTTGCCAAGTAAATACACATTTCTTTCTATTTAAGAATTTGGGCATTTCCTCTCTGTAGTATTCTTCAGACCAGAGTATAAAGCCGTAAAAATAAATAAAAAAGTCTGGAAATTTTTTCACCATTATTTCAGACCTATTCCATTGGATTCACCTCTTCACCCTTATCACATTCATCCATTTCATTTTTTCGGCAATTTGTTTTTTACCCTACCCACCCCTTTTCATTTCCCCATCCTCATGGCCCATACTCGTAGCTAAGACTTGGAAGCTCACTTCAACACATTGCAATATAGTCTCATTGAGACCCAACAAGAAGTGAAACAACTCAGTGCCAATGTTGCCGCCATCAATACAACCATGCAGTCCTCAATGGGAAAAATCAAACAAGACCTCACCACCCAGCTTGAATCAGTCTTTTCGACACTCTACACCAAACTGCATATCCCTATAGATAACCCTTCCTCTTCCTCACCCCCCACACACTAAAGGTGACCATTCCTCTCATTCCCATACCTTGCAGAACCATCACTTTCAACATGACCTACGCCTTCCATGGGTGGATGTGACCAAATTTGATGGCTCAGACCCCACTGTTTGGGTAACCCAAATGGAACATTACTTCTCTTTATACAACATTATAGATGACTTGTCCAAACTCTGGTATGGTGTTTTCCATCTAGATCAAGAACGTTGGCAATGGTGGAAATGGCGAAAAAATTCGTCAAGGGTATATTTCTTGAACACAATTTGTGGCAGATCTTTATGAACTCTTTGACACTGACACCAACCATTTGGGTCATTTGACAAAGATGAAACAATTAGGAACAGTGGAAGACTTTATAGCTTCTTTTGAGCACCTGGATTTTAGAACAGAGGGCATGTCTGATGCCTTTTTTTAAGAGTGTTTTATCAGCAGCCTCAAGGATGAAATTCGGGCCCATGTCCTCATAGGTCGGCCTGAGATTTGGGTGGAGGATACCAAAAGAGATAAAGAAGCACAACAGGTTGTATCTTCTCAAAACTGCAAACCCTCCTTCATCCCTCACCCTAAACCAGTAAATCACACTGCTCCCTCTACTCCACTAAAGATCCAAAAATTGACCCAGGCTGAAATGGATGAATGCCAACTCAAAGACCTTTGTTATAAATGTGATGACAAATATTTCTCGGGCCACAAGTGTAAAGAACAAAATATTTTTATGGCTATCTCCGACGAGATTTTGGAAGAAGATGAAGAAACTCCCTCTATGTCTGAATCACCTGAATCCACTGACATAACCCCTCCCTCAGACCCTCCCGAAGTAGAACCAGTCATTTCCCTCAAAGATTGCACTGGCTTCTCCACTCCCCAAACCCTCAAGATAATCGGTTACATCAAGCATTGGAAGGTCATCATTCTGGTTGATAGTGGCAACAGCCATAATTTTATTCATCGCCGCATTGCCCAAAAAACTCATTGTTAGATCCATGTCGTCAATAATTTCCAAATCATGATTGCCAATGGTGGTTCCATGAAATGTTGAGGGCCCTGTGAAAATGTGTGATAGATGCGGACACGCCTACTGTATGGCGCTAATAACACCTCGGGATCTCATCAATGGAGACATCTAGGATGTCCACTGTCATCCCCTTCAAGTTTTTCTCTATAGCCTCGTAGTCAACTACGGCTAATCCTTCTACCTTGACTCTCTCCCCTCACCTCTGAATGAGAGATGAACCTAGAGGTTGATGCGGTCTGACATCTGCATCATCAAATATTTTTTGATTAGTCATCGGATAAAATACATAAAATACATAAAATACATAAAAACATTTCATATTTAAAAATTACAAAAACATTGTAAAAAAAAAATTACTTCTTATCTATGTTCCCCCATTGAGAACCTTCACAAAGAACCAATTCCAGATCACCTCTGAAGTCTAAGCCGACATATGTGTAGTCATCTACCATAAGCATATAGGGCCTCAATAAATCAAATGAAACATCATTATACCTAATGATAGGACCAGTCACATGTCGTGCCATGAGGTCATGCCACTTCTTCATTCGTGGATCTTGTGGGGTCGGTATGCTCCACTCTACATGTAGGCACAAGTTTGGAACCCTCTCTAGGAATAAGGACACCAAAATTGATCTGTATCTGAATTGTTTCAAGTCACCCTTCCTACACTTGGTCAACTATTTCTTCATGCTTCTGAGAACCCCATCACTCCAGTTAAAAACTCATGGCTCCATGCATTCCAACACATATTGGAAATCTCTCTGAAGGGTTATATGGGGAGCTTCACTCCCCATCATATGTGTGGTGGTGTATAGGATAGTTTGTAGAGGTAAGTCACAGACATTTCAGATAACGACCTTTCCGCTATGTCTCTCAGCACCTAGCACGCAATGTGCGCTGACATAATGGCTCATAGTCTCGCCACCTCTTCTGCTACCTATTAGTGTGACTCGAGCCCCTCGATGAGACAACCCGGTCAAAAATTATATATCCCCGATATATATCTCAATGATGTGAGCCCCCACAAAGAATAACTTTTGGTCTACATCCCACATATGGACTAAGTATTCGAGCAAACTCAACTAGGTTCTCATGCGCTAGACCCTGAAGAATTTTAGTAGTCCACACTACCGGAAGGAATTTACCATTCCCGAGTCATTCCTGAAAAATTAATCTTCATCCTCATTCTCCCTCTCCAGCCTTTCCAACATCTTCACTGTAGAAAACCTGAAATGGAACATAAAAGAGACATTAGCATCCTCCTATTTCTCTTGGAAACTTTTCATTGGCATAATCATCTTAAAAACATTTTTACTTTGCGCATGTCGTAGGCTAGCTAGCTTGTACAGTGCGGGGTCATCACACTGTAGCTTAAAGGTCATCTACGATGAACCTGGGTCATCGCAGGGACCGATACAGGGTGCCTGCAATGACCTCTGGGCGCAAGTACCCTACAAAATGCAACCTAAAAGAACACTTCTAACCAATGAAAAGTAAAAATGAATCCATGAAAAGTTGAAGGACATGAAAATTACATGTCCTACGGAGACCATTCGCCAAATGATCAACCGTGCCTCTCATGATCCACAACGGAAGTTTGAGGTAAAAACAGGGTTTTTGGAACAGATTTTGGGTGGAGTAACAATGAAATGGTAAAATAGGTTTTTACCGCATTTTATTAACCTTTTACTTTTCCATTTCGTTTTTCATATATTATTTTATGTATTTTGCCCAAACCCTAGACTTCTAATGGTGTCACAAGTGTTTTATTTTTCGTAGGTGAGAAATCTAGGAGTGGAATATTGAACATGGGTACGTTTTTTTGGGTTTTCTTTTATACATTTGTCACATGTACAAATCCTTTTAGAGTTTTTTAGGAAAAACTCTGAGCTTCGGTTTTGTTCTTTCTCATGCTCGTAAATCAATGAGAATGTAACCGAGTGTACTTTTATCACTTTTTCGGACTCATAAAGGTTATACGAATAAGGAACCCCCTTGGAGTTTCCTTTAAGATCTTTTTAGACTCTCTAAACATGAAAATATTACCTAGCGACCTTGTTATTTTGACACTCATAAAAGTATTTGAAGAAAAAATTCGATGAGAGGTAATTTAGCACTTTTTCGTTCTCATCGAATTAACTTACAAAAAAGGAACTTTTGGATTCATCTTTAAGTGTTTTTTAGACTCTCTGAACATGAAAACCCTCGAGTTTTATCTCTTTGGAATTGTTAAAAAAATATTGAAAAACCCATATGGGACCGAACCACTCCTTCTTAGGGTTCGTTAAACATACACCGAGGGAATCATCCGAAGGATGAGATTACATCAACAAGCATATGTTATCCTCCTCAAGCTTGCGTTAAAATAAAGAGGTACTCGCCAGAAATGGTGGGGAAAATTTTGGGAAAGAAATGTGTGTCTGCATCCGTGTTTGTGGTAGTAACAGTTGCTCTTGAACATGACACCCCCCTTCATCATTGAATCCAGGTTGGAAAATCCATCTATATCTCATTTGACCATCTGCATGTCCATATGTTGGGTCCTCCTTGAGTTGGTGCTTCCAACACCATTGTCATGTCACTCATATGTTCAAGAGAAGTCTAACCTTAATAAGCCTCCTATTGAGTCGACCATCTGCAGTTATAAATTTTCTACCATGTTGGCCTTCCCTTTGTCAGTTTCAAAACACCTCATTCCATGATCTACCTCGAATTTGTTACCTATTCATGTCATTGATGGGGGATACATAAAGGCCCTCCTGTGATGAGTATTGTCCTATCGACTTTAACTCATTATCCAGGAACAAGACTTAGAAATAATTCAGTACCTTAGAGCTTGCATGCCTCAATGGTAGGTTTGTTCACTTTCAATAGTGGGTTCACATCATTGACCACTGATTGGGAGATTCCATCAAGTGTTCAACTTCAACTGATTTATTCACATTCATTGGATTGTATTGGGGTACCTTGGGAGTCATTGACATCAATGGTGATTTCTCTTGCACTTAACTATTTTCATCATTGATCAGTAATCAAGTGGTTTCTACCATGTTTGACTTCAACACATGTAATCACATGGTTAGATCCATACCTAGGGACGATGGAATTGAAGACCCTGGATCACCCTATTCTGGTCCAGGTTGTGATGGAGTATTCATGATTTGTATTGACACATAGATCCACTTTGTATGTCTCGTGGCTATTTCCAAATTTGAATTTTTATGATCCATTGACAAGCATGTGTTCATGTGTTCATGTTCATGTTGCACATCATGAGAGGTAAGTCACTTCCCATGCTACTCTATGGAGTAGTCAACCAATAGATGCGTACATGCCTATTGTATGGAGCTAATAATGCCTCGGGATCTCATCAATGGAGACATCTAGGATGTCCATTGTCAGCCCCTCCAAGTTTTTCTCTATAGCATCGTAGTCAACTATGGCTAATCCTTCTACCTTGACTCTCTCCCCTCACCTCTTAATGGGAGATGAACCTGGAAGTCGATGAGGTCCTACATCTGCATCATCAAAGAGTTTTTGATTAGTCATCAGATAAAATATATAAAAACATTTCATATTTAAAAATTACAAAAACATTGTAAAAAACAAATGTACTTCTTACCTATGTTCACCCATTGAGAACCTTTAGGAAGAACCAATTCCAGATCACCTCTGAAGTCTAAGCCAACATATGTGTATTCATCTACCATAAGCATCTGGGGCCTCAGTCAATCAAATAAAATTTCATTATACCTGATGATAGGACCAATCACATGTCGTGCCATGAGGTCACGCCACTTCTTCATTCGTGGATCTTGTGGGGTCGGTATTCCCCACTCTACCTGTAGGCACCAGTTTGGAACCCTCTCCAGGAATAAGGACACCAAAATTGATCTGTATCTGAATTGTTTCAAGTCACCCCTCCTACACTTGGTCAACTATTTCTTCATGCTTCTGAGAACCTCATCACTCTAGTTAAAAAATCGGGGCTCCATGCATTCCAGCGCATACTAGAAATCTATCTGAAGGTTCATATGGGGAGTTGCTCTCCCCACCATATGCATGATGGTGTATAGGATAGTTCATAGAGGTAAGTCATGGATGTCTCGGATAATGACCTTTCCGCTATGTCTCTCAGCACTTGTAACGCAATGTGCGCTGACATAATGGCTCATAGGCTCGCCACCTCTTTTGCTACCTGTTAGTGTGACTCAAGCCTCTCTACGAGACAACCCATTCAAAAAGTAGATATCCTCGATATCTATCTCAATGATGTGAGCCCCCACAAAGAATACCTGTTGGTATATGTCCCACATATGGACTAAGTATTTGAGAAAACTCAACTAGGTCCTCATGCCCTAGACCTTGAATAATTTTAGTAGTCCACACTACAGGAGGGAATTTATCATTTCGGGGTCATTCCCGACAAAGTAATCTTTGTCCTCATTGTCCCTCTCCAACCATTCCAACATATTTATTGTAGAAAACTTGAAATGGAACATAAAAGAGGCATTAGCATCTTCATATTTCTCCTGGACACTTTTCATTGGCATAATCATCTTAAAAACATTTTTACTTTTTGCATGTTGCAAGCTAGCTAGCCCATACTGTGCGGGGTCATCGCACTGTATCTTAAAGGTCACTTGCGATGAACCTAGGTCGTCGCAGGGAACGATACAAGGCACCTGTAATGACCTCTGGGTGCAAGTACCCTACAAAATGCAACCTAAAAGAATACTTCTAACCAATGAAAAGTAAAAATGAATCCATGAAAAGTTGAAGGAGGTGAAAATTACGTGTCCTGCGGAGACCATTGGCCAAATGATCAACCATGCCTCTCGTGATCCGCAACGGAAGTTTGAGGTAAAAAGAGGGTTTTTGGAACAGAGTTTGGGTGGAGTAACAATGAAATGGTAAAATAGGGTTTTACCCCATTTTATTAACTTTTTAATTTTCCATTTCATTTTTCATATATTATTTTATGTATATTTCCCAAACCCTAGACTTCGAATGGTGTCACAAGTGTTTTATTTTTTGTAGGTGATAAATCTAGGAGTGGAATATTGAACATGGGTACATTTTTTGGGTTTGCTTTTATACATTTGTCACATGTACAAATCCTTTTAGAGTTTTTTAGGAGAAACTTCGAGCTTAGGTTTTGTTCTTTCTCATGCTCGTAAATCAATGAGAATGTAATCGAGTATAATTTTATCACTTTTTCGGACTCATAAAGGTTATATGAAAATGAAACCCCCATGGAGTTTCCTTTAAGATCTTTTCAGACTCTCTAAACATGAAAATATTACCTAGGAACCTTTTTATTTTCACACTCATAAAAGTATTTGAAGAAAACATTCGATCAGAGGTAAGTTATCACTTTTTTGGTCTCATCGAATTAACTTACAAAAAGGGAACTGGTGGAGTCCTCTTTAAGTGTTTTTTAGACTCTAAATGTGAAAACCCTCGAGTTTTATCTCTTTGGACTCGTTAAAAAATATTGAAAGACCCATCTGAGACTGAACCACTCCTTCTTAGGTTTCGTTAAACATACACCAAGGGACTCATCCGAAGGATGAGATTACAACAACAAGCATATGTTATCCTCCTCAAGTTTGTGTAAAAATAAAGAGGTACTCGCCAGAAATGGTGGGGGAAGTTTTGGGAAAGAAATGTGTGTCTGCATCCGTGTTTGTGGTAGTAATAGTCTCTCTTGAACATGACACCCCCCTTCATCATTGAATCTGGGTTGGAAAATCCATCTATATCTCATTTGACCATCTGCATGTCCATATGTTGGGTCCTGCTTGAGTCGGTGCTTCCAACACCATTGTCGTGTCACTCATATGTTCAAGAGAATTCTAACCTTAATAAGCCTCCTATTGAGTCGACCATCTGCAGTTATAAATTTTCTACCATGTCGGCCTTCCCTCTATTAGTTTCAAAACACCTCATTCCTTGATCTACCTCACATTTGTTACCTATTTCATGTCATTGATGGGGGATACATCAAGGCCCTTCTGTGATGAGTCTTTTCCTATAGACTTCAGCGCATTATCCAGAAACAAGACTTATAAATAATTCAGTACCTTAGAGCTTGCATGCCTCAATGGTAGGTTTCTTCGCTTTCAGCAGTGGGTTCACATCATTGACCCCTGATTGGGAGATTGCGTCAAGTGTTCAAATTCAACTCATTTATTCACATTCGTTGGATTGTATTGGGGTACCTTGGGAGTCATTGACATCAACGGTTCTTTCCCTCACACTTGTTAACTATTTTCATCATTGATAGGTAATCAAGTGGTTTCGACCATGTTCAAATTCAAAACCTGTAATCACATGGTTAGATCCGTACCTAGGGACGACAAAATTGAAGACCCTGGATCACCCCATTCTGGTCCAGGTTGTGATGGATTATTCATGATTTGTATTGATGCATAGATCCACTTTGCATGTCTCGTGGCTATTTCCAAATTTGAATTTTTTAGAGCATAGATCCACATTGTGTTATGGGTGGCTATGTCGATTCACCTTGACATGGATCCACGGTGTATATTGAAGTGGCCATGACTCATTTGGCATTTTTGGAATTTGATTATGGGAATTCATACCTCAGACAATGGTATATTATTATGATGATGCTTGACTTTTTGCAGGTTCTCGACTGATGCGCTTCTTATTTTCGACACTCACACATTTTATAAAGTATTTCGTTTGTCACGAGTTCTAGCCTCATACTTTGGGGGGGATTCTGTTACACATTATTTTGGTCATCTTAATGATCCATTGACAAGCATGTGTTCATGTTCCCAAAAGATCCTATCTTCACGAGAAAGGTGACTGGCTTTCTCTTCCAAAAACCTTATTAAGGAGGGTCATCACACGCTACACCATAAGTAGGGTGCGATGATGATTGGTCATCGCCCTCTTCCCTAAAGCTGGTTTGCGACGTCTCTGTAGGATGCCCTAAATCTAGGGTGCAACGATGTCAAAAGAAGCTAAGAATAGGTCAAACTTCATGAAATTTCTAGAAGGGAATATTCTAGAAGATGAGGTGGCATATGTATGGTTGGGATCCTACTTGCTTCTCTGATTTGTTGGGATCATTCCAATCTCTTCAACCATCTCTCTTTCCCCTATATAAAGAGGGATTTCTCATGGAAAAGGCTAAGGTTAATGAAGGTTGATTTAAAGGTTAATGAAGGTTGAATTGGCTAAGATTGTATGGAGAATTATTCATTGGGTCATTCTTGAGAGATTCACTTCAGTTTATCAAGTCATTGTGGATCTTCTTCATTAGAGTTTGGAGAAATTGTGTCTGTAGGAGGAAAGGGTCATTGGAATGGGACCTTGCAACATCAAGGCTTTGGTTGTAATCTCCATTTTCATTATTATATAATAAAGTGATATGTTTCTTTCCCATAAAAATCATCTCATTTTATTGTATGATTCCTTGGTCACATACATAGGTTCTCTTTGAGTATTCTATATTGCTTTCACTTCGGTTGGCTTGTGTTTTCTTGCAGATCTGATATCACATGAGCATTCAAGTGGAGCTAGGAAGTTGACGACAAGAGGAAGCAATATTTAAACGGTATGTCTCTTATCTTTCGTTTGATAGTAATTTCAGTGATTAGATCTTAGGGAAAGTGCCATGTCCTGTTTTGTTTTTTTCTAGATATAGGTGGATCTAGGGAGATATGTTTATGTCCTCATTTACCAATAAGTCCCATAACATGGACCTATGCATCTAGTATTTAGTTTTTGTTTGAAGTATTTAAATCTTGATTCATAGGGAAGGGCCCAATATCCTTCTTTGAAGACATAAGAATTGATAAAATTAGCATGCCACCTTGTCAGAACACTCAATGCGAAATAAGGATTACTACCTATATTGATCAAATAAATTTAGCTATTGTAATATTTATTATTGAGTTGTAGATAGATCCATATTTAGGGTTGAAGATATTTTAAGTCTCTTTATCTCAAATTCTATGGGAACATTTCCTTTTTATCATATAACAACTCATAGGGTGTGAATGCTATG
>WSFP011399232.1:0-26767 GCA_009831015.1 Picea engelmannii
CACCCCAACAATGGTCAAGTGGATTAGTGTAAGATCCAAGCAGTCATTAGAAATGAAAGGAACCTAATGCATATATAAGAGGGTCATAATGATCAAATATGACACATACCATGATACCTCGGACCAATTACCTCATGGAGCAATAGTCCTCTCCGATGCAAGCCCAGGCCGGTGGTGATGAAAGCTGCTGCTGTTGACAGGACAAATCTGGCGAAGAAGAAGAAAGATGGGCCCTCCAGGGCCATGCTCAGGTCAATCCTGCTCTCGGTACTCCATGTCTAGGACATGTGGGCCTCGAGACATGATCTCCTAGTTATCCCTAGATATCGGGGATAACATCTGGCTCCAACTCGGGGACATGTGCTAACTGTAGAGCGCATGAGAACCTCAGCAATCTCTGGCATAAACCTGTAGACCTGCTCACACTTGACAAGAAAGCATCAGCGAAAAAAGGTGGGGTGGTATTGCCACCCCACAAAATAATATAAGCATATATATGAAATAAAACAATCAAGATGCATATATAAGGGAAACAAACAATAAATGCATACATTATAATACACGAAAGTGCCTACCTACTCATACTTACCTGTATAATCATGTCCCGCCACCCTGGTGGGGTTTGAGGAGGCGTTCGTTGATGGGTAATGGGTGCCTTCTTCCTTCTAAGGTGGATAAATAATAAGAGTTATCTACCAATTCCATTCCGACCTTGAAGGGTCCGAGCCATGATTGTATACTCCCTTTTACATTAGTAGGCTCTCCTTTCTGAATATCCCACATCCATACTAACTCTCCCTCCTTGCATTTTCTAATCTTGCATTTTTCAGTTCCTTGAAGAACCCTAGTGTATTGAACTGAGGGAGGTGGGTGGACTTCTGGAGTAAAGGTTTCTTGTTGGGATGGATGTATCTTCACATCATCTTCATTCTTTGGTCTTTTCAGTATTTTGACTGTCCCCACTTCTTTACTTTGAAATTGGTCTAGAAGTTGTTGATATTCTTTTTTCTTGGGCCACTCAATCTGGTCAAAGTCTTGTTCTACAGTAAAAGGCATATCTTCCGGAGAGTATTCTTGAAGAGTTTGTATCACTTCCTTTTGCGGTTCATTTTCAGCAGGGGCAACATCATGCACATGAGTTCCAGTTAGTGGCACGTTAAGTAATCGTCCAGTTGTCCCATCCTTCAAAGGTAGTCGCAGAAAAGTGAGATCCATTTTAAGTGACCCGCCTATCATTGCACCAAACTTCCTAGACAAAAGCATTCCCCACACATCCGGGACATCAACAACTATAATGTATATGTGAATTGTCTTCTCAGGGAATTCTTTCAGTCGTACTTCGATATTTTCAATTACACCATGTGTGGGTATAGCTTTGGATTCAAATCCACACACATTTCTGTAAGGCCTGGTTACCTTTAGGCCCATCTGCTGCATGACCTTGAGAGACATCATATTTGTACTAGCACCTGTATCCAGCATGCAATTGTTGAGATATTTATTGTTCATCAAAAGAGTCATGAAGAAAGGAGGATTTTCACCGTAGTGGATCCTGAAATGATTTGCTTGTAGCATAATTGGGGGTCCACAGGCTCAGACGTTCCTGAAAAGAAGTTGTTGAAGCGTTCTTTAATATAAGGGATCTTAATGGCTTCTTTGAGAGGAACATTCACATGCATTTTCGACAAAGCTCCTTCAAGGTCAAAATCAAGGGTAATCTTGTCAGCTTTGTGATTTTTAGGAGGAGGAGCTTCAGAAGATTTTGACTGATCACTTGTAGATTGGCTTGGGTTCCTTCTCCGATATACTTGGACTTCCTGTTTCTTCAGCTTCTCTCGTGATTCTTGATCCAAGTTATTGATTATTGTTAACCTTGTTGCTCGTGCTGCTTCCTTCAGGGCTTGTTGATGTTCTGCATCAGTGATGTTTATTTGAGGCCAGTCTGAAAAGCAATCAAAGTTGTTGACTTGTTGTTGGCTGGCATTATAAGGACACTCATTCTCCCAATGTGCTTCGCTGCACTCCAGACACCAGGGATTATAAGCAAGTGTCATAATATATTCCTCCAAAGGGTAGGAATGCCTCAATCAATACGAATCGGTCTATCATGGTGCGGTCTCAACGGTCCAACGATGGTCTTTCCGATAATAACTGTGTTTCTAGCCATTCCAGAGCGTCATTCTAACGGTTGGCGTGCCTCCAATGGTCATATAGATTCGTCGTGGAGAATTCCCATTATGCGTGGTTCTGCTATTTCGGCGAGGTTCAAGTTTTGCAGATCTACCTCCTGTGAAGTTTTCTATGAAGATTTTTGTAGTTTTTCTAACTTGGCTTTCTTCTTACTCAGCTTTCTTGCTTTCTTTCCTATGATATGAGTTTCTATATTCCTCTTTCCATTCTTATTCTTATCTTCTCTTAGCATAATGACTTTGCGCTACTGATGTGCTCTTACAGATTCTGTGGTTAATTTCCCTTCTCTTACTATTTCCGGGGTGTTTATACTTCTTTCTTGCATGGACAAGTTATTTAAGCCTTCTTGCGCTCTTTCAACTTCGACAACTACTTCTCTTTCATTCTGCTGCTTTGACTCAACTTCTCGTTCTTCTAACAATCAATCTATTCTTCTAGCTATGAGATCCCTTAGTTCTTTCTTTTTATATTCGGTAGCTTCCTCCTCTGCTTTCCTTCTGATTTGATCCTTCTCAATCCAAGTCTTTCCTAATAAAAGTGGAAAAGGGGTGTTGTTATCAACAAACCTAATAACTTCAAAGTCCTCTTTTGTCGATGTTTCATGAGCAATCATAGGTATATTAGTAACTCTTCCAAATAGGGTTATCATCTTTCCTTTAAACAAGCCTATCCTTCCCAATGAAGGTATCATAGTAGGCTTTCCCAAAATTTCCCAAGTGCTTTCTGGCATAATGTTCACATATGTTTCTTCATCTAGTACACAGTCTATGTAAAAGTCTTCTATTCTTGTAACTATGCATTGTTTTTCTTTCAGGATCTCTCGCTAACTGATGTCTCTGTGATCATCCATTACTTCTTTTAACAAAGTTTGAGTTTTCTCTGATTCTTTCTCTTTGTGATTCTTTAACATATCCTTAGTCTCTTGACCTTTTTTATAGTGTTCTTGTCTCATGTTCATCTTTTCAACTTTATCAATCATCCTTGGGCAGTCCTCAACCTCATGACCAATAGCTTTACAACACAGACAAATAGGACTTGTACCAGGGCATTACTTAGCAAGATGTCTCGATCTTCTGCAATTATAACATAGTGTTATTCCTCTCTTTCTTTTAAATGAGACCCAACCTTTCCTGTACTGTGCACTGGGATCACAGTGTTGGACTTGCAATCTGCAAAAATTCTTTATAGGTTCCTGCATCCACTTATTAGTCCAACAATTCTTTTTATGCATGGGAATAACATATTTTTCTCTATTTCTATCAAATTTATTTAGATCAACTCTTTCTTCTAACTATGCCCTAGTTTTCAAACTAGGACAAAATCTATCAAACAAACCTAGATTCATAGTTTCGAAGCAAAAATTTACACTTATCTTACCTTTACCAGAGCAAAAAGATTTAATATCTTACCTCTTTTCTTCAGATCAGGTTCCTTTCTTAGCACAGGGCTTCGCAATTCAAGTAGAATACTGCGCACTACAGCAACAGATCTACGCACAAAGTTTTAGGTCCTGGCAACAAAACCATTTGTTGGCACAGGGGGCACAGGGGCAGACCTAGGGTTCAATGCTTCAACAACACACCAACAAAACCCTAATTATCGACCCTTTTGGCAACACCTGTGAAGCAGATGAAGTCTCACCCGAGGTAGAGATAGGAGGGTTGTAGGAATCAGGTGTCTACAACCAAGATGGGACACAGATTTGTGATTATAATACGTAACAGAGCACTTAGCCAACAATATTCATTAGGTTATGATTCTCATTTACATCACAGATTAACCCTTATTATATATCAACGCATTGATAATCAAGATTAAGCCTTTAAAACCTCTTAGCACATAGCATTAGTTCAGATCTAGCATTCATTTACACCATTAAGCACTAATCTACAACATCATATGCATTTATTATACATAACAACAACAACACTAAGCAAATAACCACATAAACAACATCACACAAAGCACATCAAGACACAGGAATACGTGGTTCACCCCAGTGTGGGGCTACGTCCACCAACTTCTTCTTCTTCTTTATTAGTCTTCAAGATCCTTACACTCATCTACTCTTGTGCACAAAGCCACATAGCTAACTCCGCAGTGGACAGGTGATATGCGCATAGCGCACTAGATCCACCTTCCCCAAAACCAGGTCAAGGCACAGAGCCAACTCCTTAATAGCACAAAGCCTTACTTTACACAACCATATTGCACAATGCAACTTCCAATCTCTTGCACTAATCCAAACATACTGTGCACATAGCTAACACTACTACTTACATCACTTAGATACTTCTTATTTATACATTTACAAAAAAAATTAAACATGGGTAAACCCATGGGCCAACATCCCATAACTTGTTACATAAACCCTAAAAGCCTTTGCTCTATCCACAAGCCCGCAAAACAAGCGAGATCTCGCGATGTCTACTCCGCCTAGGCGCTCCATCTTTGACTAGCCTGTTGAAGTCCCAAAAGTGGTCCAACACGACCAATATTTCCTCAAAACTTGGTCAAGGGCCAACAACGCATTGCACCATCCTGGATGGAGGCTACCTTGTAGCCTTTCTTTCCCTTCTCAACTTCGTCGTATGCCTAATTTATGTGTTGTGCCAGGGAGCGATCTAAAGTCTTCCCTGGGTAGAACTGTCGAGGGTCGGGGCCCTACATGCTCAGTCCTATGATCAGGTGGATCAACATCAGATCCATAGTGATGCACCTGTCGAGCCACATGTATCCTCCATGATAGCACGACAAGAGGATTTTAACGTAAGTGTTAACCTCCTGATGTCAGCCAAAGTGAGGGATCTTCATTACGTTCAATATCGTGGACTACGCAAGGTCCTTTATCCAAGGTTGGGAGACGATGCGAGCCTTCTTCCCAGTTGTCTTCATTAGATATCTATGGGGCGCGAGCATCGTGTAGTTCTTTCTATCACCAAGATTGAAATCGTTGTTCTTCAATGCTAGGATCTATCCCAACTGGATTCCTTATACGTGTATCCCATTCGGGATGTACATTGTGATCAAAGCATACTCGAAGTCCCGTGGAATGATGTGGCGGTTAATCGCGCTAGCCAAAGGTGGGATGTAATCAGGTAAGATTGACAGGATCTGCTTCACATTAGCCAGATCGTTGCGATGCTTACTTCGCTTCTCCATAGTAGGGTTAGTTCAGCCCGAACATCATCCAGTCGAAGGGAAAGCCTATAGTACCCTGGTCAACAATGCTTATACTCCCTCAGACATAACTTTATCGACCATAAACTTCTTTAGAACCTCTTCGACGGATTTCTCCAGCTCGATCAGTTGGATCGACATTCTCATTATTGACTACTAAGTTAGGGTAGGCGAATGAATAACGGGGTAACCAACAGATGGAGAGGTCTGATAGCACAACTCAACACACACAATCACTTCTCTGTTAGCTCATAAAATCACGGGTAGCAAAAAGTGGTCCCGGTGCTACGTCCGACGGGTTAGATAAGCAAGTGTCGTAACAGATTTCTCCAACGAGCAGGAATGCCTCAATCAATACAAATCAGTTCGTTAGGGCACGGTCTCAACAACCCAAACATGGTCTAGTCACCCATAAATTCATTTCCTAGTTGTTCGGAGCGTCTCTCTAACGGCCGGGGCGCCTCCAATGGTCATATAGCTTCACTGGGGCGAAGTCCCATTCTACGTGGTTTTTCTATTCTGACAAGGTTCAGAGCCTGCAAGCTAGCCTCCTGCAAAGTCTTCTCTGGAACTTCCTGTAGTTTTCTAACTTGGCTTTCTTCTTACTGAGCTTCCTTGCCTTCTTTCCTGTGATCTGAGTCTCTGGGTTCCTCGTTCTATTCTTATTCTTATCGTCTCTTAGTTTAGTAGCTTCGGATTGTTGATGAGCTTTCAAAGGGTTCAAAGGTAATACATCTTCTCTTATTAACTTCAGGGTGGGTATTATTCTTTCTTGCATGGATAGGTCCTTCAAATATTCTTGCATTCTTTCCACCTCGATAGCTAATTCTCTTGCATTATGTTGCTTCGACTCAAGTTCTTGTTCTTCCATCAGTCGATCTATTCTTCTAGCTATGAAATCCCTTAGTTCTTTCTTTTTCTTTTCTATAGCTTCTTCATCTGCTTTCCTTCTGATCTAATCCTTCTCGATCCAAGTCATTCCTAACTAAAGAGGAAAAGGGGCGTTGCTCTCAACAAACTTAATAACTTCAAATTCTTCTTGATTCGTTGTTCCATGGATGACAACATGTACCTTAGTAACTCTTCCATATAGGGTTATCATCTTTCCTTTAAACAAGTCGATCCTTCTTAGTGAAGGTACCACAATAGGATTTCCCAAAATTTTCCAAGTGCTTTCTGTCATAATGTTTACTTGTGTCTCTTCATCCAAGACACGGTCTATGTCGAAGTCTCTTATTCTTGTACTAATGCACTATTTTTCTTTCAAGATCTCTAATAAACTGGCATCCTTGTGATCATCCACTACTTCTTTTAACTATACTAACATAGTGTGAGATTTCTCTGATTCTTTCTCCAACATGCTCTTATTCTCTTAACTCATATTCATTTGTTCTACTTTAACTATCATCCTTGGGCAATCCTCAACTTCATGACCAACAATTTTACAACAAAGACAAATAGGACCTGCACCAGGGCATTCTTTAGCAAGATGTCTCAGTCTTCTACAGCTATAGCATAGTGTCAATCCTCTCTTCCTCTTAAGCGTTCCCCAACCTCTCTTGTACTGCGCACTGGGATCGCAGCGATGGACCTGCAATTTGCAAAAATTCTTTTTAGGTTCCTGCATCCACTTATTAGTCCAAAAATTATGTCTATTAATACGAATAACATATCTTTCTCTATTTCTATCAAATTTATTTAGATCAACTCTTTCTTCTAACTGTACCCTAGCTTTCAAATTAGGACATGATCTATCAAACATACCTAGATTCATATTTTCGAAACAAAAAATTCCACTTATCTTACTCTTATCAAATCATAAAGCTTTACCCCTTTCAAGCTCTTACCTCTTTTCTTCAGAACGGATTTCTTTCTTAGCACAAAGCTTCACAAGTCAAGTAGAATATTGCGCACTACAGTAGAAGATATATGCACACAGATTCTCTTTTCTTTCAGTTCCTAGAAATTACAGTTTCAGGTCCCGACAACGGAACCATTTGTTGGCATAGGGGCAGACCCAGGGTTCAACGCTTCAAAAGTGCACCAAAAAAACCCTAACTACTGGCCCTTTCGACAACACCTGGGAAGCAGATGTAGTCTCACCCGAGGTAGAGGCAAGGGGGGTTACAGGACTCAAGTGTCTGTAACCAAGCTGGGACATAGATATGTGATTACAACACTTAGCAAAGCACTTAGACAACAATATGCATTAGTTCATGAGTCTCATTCACATCGCAAACTAAACCCTTATTATAGAACAACGCAGTAACAACAAAGATCAAGCACTTTCAATCACTTGGCATATAGCATTAGCTCAGATCTAGCATACATTTATCTTTTAATACCATTAAGCACTAAGAAACAACATCATAGGCCTCCATCATACATTATAACAACAACACTAAGCAGATAGACAACATTATTCACATCACACAAAGCACATCAAGACACGGGATATACGTGGTTCACCCCAATGTGGGGCTACATCCACCAACTACTTCTTCTTCTATTATTCTGCTTCAATCTCTTACATTCATTTGCTCCTGTGCACTAAGCCACAGAGCCAAGCTTCGCACTGGACAGGTGATCTGCACACTGTGCACCATATCCACCTTCCCCAAAATGAGGTCAAGGCACATAGCCAACTACTCTATCAAGCACAGAGCCTTACATACATGTTATGTTGCACAAAGAAACTCAGAACTACTTGCCTCTTGCACCTAACTACTGATTTAGCACATAGTTATTTACATCGCTTGCACTTAGCCACTTCCTCCTTCTACATTACATCCTTACATATTTATACATTTACAAAAAGGCCTAATCATAGGTAAACCCATGGGTCAACATCCCATAACCTATTACATAAACCCTAATGAACCCCATGCTAGGTCCACAAGCTCACAAAATAAGTGAGATCTCGTGATCTCAGCTCCGCCTGGGCGCTCCATCTTCGATCGTTGCGTCGAAGTCCCAAAAGTGGTCAATCTCGACCAATGTTTGCTCAAAACTTGGTTGAGGGCCAATAGACACCTAGCAGCAGAAGACCAACATATTGAAGATAATTTTGCAGATTTCCAGCAAATAATTTGGAGATATTATTTTATTCTTAGTTATTATTCAGGATTTTATTCCAGAATTATTGTAACAGTTTAGGAGAGATTTTATTCTATATATTGTTTCATTTATAATAAATAAGGGGAAACTGATGGGAAAGGAAGACTCTTTGATGTAAAGCAGCTCACAAAGCCTCCTTTGATCAAACTTCAGTAATACAGTTGCAACAATTACAAGATTCTCGTGTCACTTATGTTGGTGAAGTGCATCTATCTTTGTATCTATGTTTTCATTGTTATTCTTATGTTATCCATACATTCTGAATTATTCAATAGAAAATTGAAGAACAAAATTTGTTTTGATGTACACTCTGATTTTGGCTTTGAATAATTTGAATGTTTTCTTATTGAGGGTTATGTCCAAAATTCTTAATTGCTCTGATATAATATGATCTCCTCACCTTTTGTTTCAAATCACTTATCAACCTCAAGAATCCAACAAAGGTGCCTATCCTGCCCTCTAAGATTTCCTATAGAACCTACCTTTATCGAACTAAGCCAGTGACTCCATTGCCCAATGGCTTATCTCCCCTTTTTCAACCCAATTAAATTCTAAAATCTAAAAAATGAACCATAATAGCTAGCCTAATATTATTCAGAAGAACATAGCTAAATCATACAAAGAGATCCCTCTATGAAGCTTGCAGGGCTAGATCCCAGCTTCCAAAGTGGTATTGTGGTTACCTATGGGTTTCGTTCACAGCCTTGGGAAATTACGGAGTGCTAAAAATATCAACAATAAAATGAAATGGGGTCCCCTTCACCCACATCTGTGAATGAAAAAGGTGCTCCCCCTCTTCATAATATGTTGGTTCTTCTAGTTGATTTGTTGTGGTCACGACAATAGCAGTGGGGTCTGCATCGATGATCTGTCTTCTATCAGTATTTTCGGAATCAAATTCTGAATCAGGGTTTGGATCCTTTTGTTTTATCTCGGCCACCAATGACTGTTTTGATCGACATTCATCGGTGTTGTGCCAAGGGATTTTGTGGAAATCACACCATTTTCCAGTTTCCTTCTTCGTCTTTTCGTGACCCTTATTTTCTTGTGCCTTGGAATGGTTTTCATGATCTTGTTTTTTAGGTTCGTCTTTATCATACTTTGGTTGTTGTAGATTTGCAGACCCGAACTCCCGTTTGTTCTGGTGCTTAAACTTCTACTAAATTTTAACAACATATCGATAAGCATAACTGAGTGATGAGATGTCCAGAAAATCCATTTCAGTTTGGATGTATCTGTGTAGAGCCCCATGATATTTTAGAACCAAATGTCACTCAGAGTCTTTGATACCCAGTTTGGTGCACAAGGTATGGAAGGTATTGGTGAACTCCATAACTACTTGTCCCCTTTCTTGCCGCAGTGTGGTCCATCTCATGTACTGGTCCTCATAGTTGCCAACAGAGTAATACTATTCCTTTACCGCATCCACAAAAAAATTCCAAGTGGGCTCGACCCCATACATTCCAGAATCCTCTATGAAAATTTTCTCCCCGTAAGTTTCCTACCAATGTTTGACATAGGAGAGAGCCTTAAGGAGTGTGAAGGTGATATTTTCCTTGTCAAAGAAATTATGAACAAAGAAATAACCTTCTAGTAGATTTAACCATTTTTCTAAGGCATCTGCATCTATTTGTCCTCCGAATATGGGGATATCAAAATTAACTTGTACCTTTAAAGGCGAGGTACTTATAAAGTGTTCGCTTGATGAAGACACGCATGTTTTTATTGACAAGCGTTGAAGGATGTGGGCAAAATTCTCCATCATTTCGCCCCCCTGTCGCGTGAGAGCTTGTTCAAGCAACAAATTAATAGAATTGTTTGCTCTGTTGTTTTTCTTTTCTTCCACCATGGAGGGTATATTGGATGCATAAGAGAGATTGTATTCAAGAGAGACAAGCTCGAGACCCAACTTGCTATACTCAGACCTCGTCGGGGACATGCACTGAAAAACGATCATGAGTAGCTTGCTCTGATACCACTGATCCAGATTATTTTCAACACGAAATGAGAGTGGAGATATAATAAAGAAATGTACACAGATATCTTTGATATCTAATAATATAATAGAAATGTATCAGAGATGCAACCATAAACACAAACATACAGTAATACACAATTTTCTATTATGAGCGAAAATGTACAAAGGTTGTAAAAATACAAAGTGAAAGACTCGCTAGAATGGTGGCAGCTTATCTCTGAGAAGAGATGTGTTCGCTACTCGCATTCGCAAGAAGATGATTTTACAATGAGGATCCAAAGGCCTTTTTTATCTTAAAGAAAATCCAAAACCATAACCTCGAAAGATGAAAAGCCAACCGTTTTGTGGACCCCGTTTTGGGTAGTTTGGTGTATCAACTTCTCGGGGCGTAACTTTGGCATACGATCTCTGTTTGGGGAGAACGATGGCTCGTTGGAAAGGTATCGTCGAGGAGATTCATTTTGGGGGCTCAATTAGATCCCTCGGCTATCATTGAGAATGTAGATCTTGAAAAACCTTCATTTAGGCCCTCAAAATGGCCCTGAAAAATAAAAACTGCTAAAAATAGTAAATTACCAAAATTGCTAGAAAATTGTTTTGATTTAGCTGGAAAAGGTGGGTGGCAACCTATATTCACCTAGATCAATAGGAAACTAAGGTTACCAACTCGGATTCAGTCTCTGGGAGGGTATAGTCGACAGTCGGGAAGGAATGTATGGGAAGGATAACAAGTCTAAAATTCTTCAAGGGAACTGAATACAAGTGGACCATAATACTACTAAGAACCCCAAATGGATCTGATATTCACGAAGCTCTGAGACAAAATGAAACTAGTTGTTTCTCCTGAAGAACCCCCAATATACGATCTTTCTGCTACGTGGGTTAAGCTTCAGAGGGGAAATCTTCGCTGCTCTCCCGCACGTGACCTTGCATTTCACCCCTGTGTGAGAGGAGGATCCCAACTATGCTTATACCAACAATTGAATTTACCGCTCCCTGGCACAAGATTCTATGGTTGTCTGATGGATTTGGAAAGTTATCCTCACAACCTATTCCAAAGCCTTACACTTTAAGTTAATGTAGGTTCGCTACCAAGTAAAATAAAAGTGTCTGATCAATTTTATAAGCGCTTCATTTTAGGGTTGTTGTTTACTCAAGGGTGCAAAAGTGATATGATGTTTTAGACTTGACTCCAAAAGAATGCAGAATAATGAGATGCAAGTATTTTTCTTCAATGAATCCTACATACAGGATGGAGAAGAGGTTCCACTTTCTTCAACAAAACACCCAAATCCCAAATGCAAATCTACACTACCCAAAAGAAAGAATGTAACTATCTTATTTGTTTGATTCTAATATATAAAGAAATCAAATGCAAATCTTTTAACGCTCCATTACTTTCAATCAAAATGAAAGAGTCTAATGCATATACAAAAGACACGAAACAAAAAATATTTCAAACAAAGCATGCACTCACAGGATAACGAGAACTGAAAGAAACAAGTATGATAACTCACTCAATCAAGGACTCTAAAATCGACAAGCATTCAAGGAATACAAGAAAGTTCAGAGAAGAATACAAAAAAAGATAGGGAGAAAAAGAAATCACTCAATTGTCTTGACAAAACGAGCAACAAGAAAGAGAAATCAAAGCTAGGTTGTGGTAAGCATAAAGTCTCAAATAATTCAAAAAGGAAAGATTTGAAAAGTAACTTAAGACCAACAAACCTTTGCAGACCTTTTCAATCAGTCAGATAACCAGGAACTTCGCAAGACTCAAACCAAACCAAGAAAAACATGGCAGATCAATATCGCAATTTGGAAAAGGTTGCAAGCTCAAACAAGACATTGAAATAAGTGATAATAACCAAATCGTCAACCCAAACAAAGTCACAAGCAAAAGTACAGACTCTGGGCAAAATACCTCCAACAAAGGGCTAAGAAAAACAGGGCAAAATCCCCTAGATCTGCCCAAAACCAGAGAGCAACGCTCCCTAAAACCAAGAGACTGAGCGTTATAGCGCTCCCTAAGAGACCAAAGGGGTGCGTTGATAAGGTAATCGACGCTCTAATAGCCACTTTGGGGGAGCGCTAGTCCCGTAGATGCTTGAAAATGAGCTTAAAAAGGCAAAAAATCAACAGAGATTGACATGGTAACTATGACTACTACTTGATGAAGCAGAGGGAAGAGGGAAGGCTCAGAAACAATCAATCAAACAAGATCAGACAAGGAAAAGGTTTAGACGATCCAAGGAAAGACAAGTCAATGTCCTTCCCTAATGGAGTCACCAATTTCTGTTACGAAATAATTCCCCTACAGACAGGTGAATCTTCCCTTGGATTTTAGACCCCTAATACCAAGATAAAAAGACACAAATAGACACCAACATCCCTTTGAATTCAGTTTAACTAATCAAAAAAAGAGAGAGGGAGAAAACGTGTGATGCACCTTGTTTCAAAGTTTGTCCTCATTGCTTCCAATACGAATTCGATCTCCAAATTATTTAGCATGACTTGATACCTGCAATGCAATGGACAACAAAGAGAAACACAGATCTCCTACTCTACAAGATTGGATTAAACAAATCCATCTACAAAGATCGAAAGAACAATAGACAAGCACATGCAAGAATACACAAGATTGAAGGAAATAGGCCAAGTATATTAAAATGAGAACACAAAGAGAATACTTACAAACATGGATGATGATGCATCACTCCTCCAATCTCTCCTCATCCATACCCTTGCACGAATCCCAAGATCATAAATTCGATATATCCGTCTGTTTCTTCTTCACCTTGGAATGGCCTCCTTTTATAGGCTTGGGAGGCTCAACTACCATGAGTATATTTCAGGATTAATTGAGGATATGACTCCTTTAGGTTAGGATCTGATCATAAGATAGTGCCATAAGATAACATTCGATCCAAACCAACCTCATCTCCAAGAGTTGGCTTTAAGAACGAAGCACGATTATCTAAATTTTCCTCTAACCAAAATAAACTCTCCCCTGTAGTTAGAGACAGAGCATTGATCCTAATCAATGCTCCCTAAATAAGGTAAATGGGGCATTTATCTATAGGTAGTGTTCCCCCAACATGGCCACGAGGGTGATACCCTTCAAAAATGCCCCAAAAATTGTCGATTTTTCACGTAAAAAGTGTGTTTCTGGACTTGAAATGATGGGTTTCTTCCTCCAATATGACTTTGGGATAATGGAAAATGTTCTTTGATGGTTCAAGGGGTTAAAACAGATATAAACACATAGAAAAGTGCATGTGACACTTAGTAAGGTGCATACGACACTTGACGACACTTGTGACACTTACCAAGGTGCATACGACACTTGTGACACTTACCAAGGTGCATACGACACTTGTGACACTTAGGGTGAGATACTTAAGTGTGGCATTTTGATGTGTAACAAGAGGTGTAATGGTTCATTATTAAAAAGAAAAAATGGTTCAATTTCATACCTATTGGAATACTCTATAAAAAAAATGTATGGTGAAAGAAAAGTGTCTCTGAGGTCTACATCTGAAGATCCAAAACATGTGCAGAGTCCAAGGAAGAAAGACGAAGATACTTATGAAGTTTGGGTGGAAGGGAGGAGCAAGGAAGGATTAGTATCCTTTTCCAAATAAAGTTTAAAGACAGGGAGTTGGTGCTTCCTAGGGTTGGTGCCCTAAAGGAAGGGAGTTGGTGCTTCCTAGGGTTGGTTCCCTAAAGTAAGGGAGCTGGTGCTTCCTAGGGTTGGAGCCCTGAAACAAAAGGGGAGTTGGAGCTTCCTAGGGTTGGTTCCCTAAACAAGGGGATTGTTGTCTTCTAGAGTTGGTGCTCTAAATCAATATTCATATAAAACTTGTAATTTGTAATTTAAGTTTTTACTTATTGATGTTATTTCAAAGGATTGTTGCTTGTCTCTTTGTGTGCAAGAGATTTCAAAGGATTGTTGCAGAAGGGTGTTGAAGAGAAAGTCTTTATGTGGGATCGACCTCAAACGTTGAAGTCCAGGTTTTTTTTCTTCTCTCTCCCTTGAAATTTAATTATTGCAAAGTAGTGATTCTCAATTGACTACTTGATTTGAGTATGAGAGTGATCTTTTAGAATATTGCTCTGTTGTGGACCTGACCCATAACCATAGGACATTGTTTTCTGTAACACTAGCCAAGGAGGTATGACTTTGTGTTCTTCATCCCTACTCCCACTACTTCTAGTATCCTCTCTTGATGCCTTTCTCCTAATATCCTCTCTTGATGCCTGTCTCTTGGATGACCTTTCTTCTTTAGAGCTCCTTTCTAGCACAGAAGTGTCTCCTATACACCCTTCTGGTGCAGTTTCTTTTCTCTTCATCTTGTAACTGACTACTCGTTCTTCACCCATTGCATTCTCTTATTCATTTCTTTGTTGGACTTGCCTCCTTAGCTATGGTCTTATTTATTATCTCTCACCTCTCTTTCTCCTCCACTCTTCCAGATCCATTCTTGTCTCACCTCGTCTCTTCTCCTTCTGGATCCCTTCTCTTGGATCCATTCTTTATTTCACGTTGTCTTTTTTGCCCTTCTTTTCACCCTCCCCTTCACATGAGGGAGTTTACTCAGCCATCCTATTAGGCTCCATGTGAATTATCTCCTTCTCTACAAACAATATATTGATTCACAAAGCAATCTCTTCCAACAGTCTCCTCTTATGATTGGTGACAAACTTCCTTTAAACAATGCTAAAGGATTTGTTGCACTCAATAGAAAAATTAATGATGTACCCTTCCTTAACTCGACTGAACCAAAATTTGACTTCTCTGGCTCACTTATTATCCATAAATCTCAGCCTATTGACCATATTTTGGTCCCACACCAATGATTCTTGGGCTCCCCAAGTAGGGTTAATATATGCCTGCCTTTTTATGCATTCATGCAATAAACAAGGAAACTCGACAAAGAAAGTTTCATGTAAATTGGTATAGATGTACCTTTGTTTCCACCACTCTATATTGATCTGTAGATTTCTAGTCTCTCATTGCACAAACTCGTTCACCTTCTCAAATACCTGGTCTTGTATCTCCTCCCTAGAGGTTTTCCACCTCATTGTTTTCCTTCAACATTTAGTACAAAACCTTCAGGTCTTGGCAACATAACCATTTATTGGCTCTTTAGGGGGGTATCAAACCCAAGGTTTGATGGGATTTGCCAACAAAAACCCCATAGGCACCGACATTCAATCTTTAAGGATCAAACAAGGTCTCGCCCGAGATGCCATGAAAATAACAAAGACCATAAGTCTTGTGTAGGATGTGAAAGAATAACACATAGGAGAAATCTCCATTAACTAATCATTCATGCATTCAGAACTACCATAAGATTGTTGCACAATATAATATAAACAAGCATACACTGAAGCTATAATTCATCAACATACATAAATAAATGTGCTTTAGATTCCATTCATTAAGCTCAAAGGCCTTCCAATACATCCTTGTAAAATAGAGGTTTAATCTTGTCATGAAACATCAACGATAATCAGAATAGAGAAGTGACATGTGCTAACATCTTCTTCTCATTAACACACACTATCTCTGAACATTAAAAACTAATACAAGATTGAACTTCAAGCTCTAGCTCCACTCTAGCTATTAAATCATTACCCACATTTATTACTCTAGTGACCAAAAACCCAACCCATTACATATTCACGTGCATCCCCCCATATCTTCCACATAGTGTGGCAATCATAACTAACTTGTCATCCCATCCACAACCTTGACCATGACTAGTCGGGTTGTTACAAAAAACAGTTACAATGGTTATTCACGGATTGACCTACCTGTGATCTCTTTAAGTCCCTACGCAAAGTACAAAATGGTTAGCGGATGCAGTAACCCCTTGGATGGCACATATGCTAAAACTTGGCACTGTGGGATGCATCTTCTTGGGTGTGTGCACAATGCTAACTTATGGTACATGCACAAATTTTGTAAAAGCTTAGGAGCCAACACCTATGCTATCATTGATTACCAGGTAGGACCTAAGATATCAAACCCACTATGAGAAGGTTTTTGTCCCATTAATGAGTACTTTTTTTCTTTTTACCTGTTTACACTAGCATATATGGTTAGCTAGCTATCTATTTTGGCTTGTATATATAATATACTTATAACCCTTACTTTATTTGTGTATATATGGGACCATTGAGGTCGATGGGCCCTTTAGGAGGAGTGGCACCAACATCACCAGGTTCACGATAACACTTTCATGATGATAAGGTAGGACCTTCTACCCCATAATCTAAAATCAAGGCTAATCCACAATCCAAGAGGAGTATTATAACTGAGATGTGGCAACAACTAGACCTCATGCTCCAGGGAGTGTCCAAGTGAGGTTGGAAAGACCTCAGTGAAGAGATTACATATGCCTATGTAGGGATCCACACAAAGTGGCACCCTATTATGAGGAGGGATGCTAAGGTAGGCCATATCACAAGATATCCATTGAAAGGTAGAGCCACATGAGCCGATGATGTGCCACTTACAGGGGACATAACACCCTTGGCTAGATTTCTCCTACCAGAGTAGTCGAAGGGTCTTATGTATGGGTGGTGTTAGCACTCCGTAAATCTGTTCGGTTGATAGACATAGAACGAAGGTAACTTTTTCAACCAACTTTAAGACCTGAAACTAGCCTTTCGGAT
Source organism: Picea engelmannii (assembly GCA_009831015.1). Lineage (NCBI taxonomy): Eukaryota > Viridiplantae > Streptophyta > Pinopsida > Pinales > Pinaceae > Picea > Picea engelmannii. The sequence continues at coordinate 17,150 of WSFP011399232.1, forward strand.
CCGGAGAGGGCTCTCTCGGGAGGTGCGGTCTCCGTGCAGGATATGGCTTTGAAAGCAGTGGCTAGATTTAACACCTTTGATATAATGGGTTCTAGTTATATTGGCGCAAGAAAGTAATACTTGGGCTATGGAGCCGATTTGAGGAAATGACAGAGACAAATGACTCAGTGACTGAACTTGAAAGGATAAGGCTAGGCGAGTAACAATCTTCAGTGTAAAACCGTAATATGAGACGGGAGAAAAACATAGGAAGTAACTCGGAGCACCGTTGTGGGTGAATTCATAGTTAACTTGTTAGAGGAAAACATTTTGTCTAAGTGGCGCGAACAAGGGGCGTTGTGCAAAAAATCCACGAGTTCAAAAATTCATTCCGAAATAGACAGAAAAATATATGAATAAAGATGACAGGAAGCACATATGCAAGGAAGAGGCACAATACACCCAACTGCTATAACTAGAATCTTTTCATTAAGTTACAGAACCTTTGCATTAAATTTTGGTCAAAAGCTCAAATTACATACAATAGCTTTCATCTACCAAATTTGCCAACCAACCTGGCTTACATCGAAAAGATGAAATATATAAATGAGGGTGTCACTTGGGCTACCCTACTTTCTAACTTCTAACCCTAAAACTAGGAAAACTGAGTAGCATGCACTGGAGACTCTTTGCATGGTGCTTGTCCAAAAATAGACAGTAATCACATCTGTTTACCCACGATCATTCGCAAATTTTCCATGAGGATCTGATCGTCGATCAGGTCTTGATATGAAGAAAGATGTGTCGGTGTATCCCTTTGATAAGGTGTCCGAGCGAACTTGTGTCTGTTAAGAACTTGCTATCTGCTATAACGACTTTGATTTTTGTTGCGTGTTCATTTGCTGGAAAATGCATGTCACGAGTGATTGTTTGATTGTTGCGGCCATTATCAAAAAAGGTAGAGCGCTTTGGGGAAATGTTTCCTTCAAAAGTTCCAAGATTCATCTTGTGTTTGCAGACGCAGAGATGAGCGTCAACTAGGCTCATTTTTTCTATACGCTGGTGAGAGCCATGCGAGCCTCCTTCCTGGCTGCTTCGTATTCTCTGGGATACTCTGTATGCCTTTCTTCTGTCAGTCTCTGTGCCTCTCGCAGCTGTACAATGGTGTCTAGCGCCTCTTTGAGCTGTCTTTTCATCCATGCCATGTTTCCCTCATGACCGTCGATGCTTCCATGATATTTGTCGCTAGTTGTCGCCTTAACTCCATGTTTTCCTGATAGATTTCAGCGATGGCCAGCTTTGCCTGTTTCAATTGTTGAGGTGGCTCTTGATCAGTCGCTCCTGTGATAACCACTTTCCTTGTTCTGCTCCTGTCTTCGCGGCTCGATCCTTCAGCAGGCTCTAACCGAATGGCGCGCATGAGTAGTTCTTCAACCTTTGATCTGGTAAGCGGCTTTTCTGGAAATTGAGATTCCACAGCTTCCTTGTTCTTCCTCGGCTTGCCCCTCCTCCGAGGCATTTTTAGTTGAGGAGACAAGGCTTCTATTGTTTTCCCTTCCTGTGCAAATCCCTCTGCTTCAAGTTCTACGCGGTTTGATCTGGTCTCCTCTGCGAGTAAAGGAATAACTCCTTTCACATATTTGGGAATGCTTGTTGCAGGTGAGAATGACTCCCAATTGTTTTGGGGCTTGGACCTTGCAATTCTGTTGCTCCGCGCACCTTTCCTAACGTTCTAAGAGGTTGTCGTAGCGCAATCAATGTGTATTCTGCGTGCAATATATCTAGCAGATGCACAAAAGGGGGGGGAGGAAATCTGAACCAACTGGACTAGCAAGGAAAATTGCAAACAGAGTGTGGGTCTGGTTCTATGACTGAGAAAGGTACCGAGTATCCGAGCCTTATAATGAGTTGGGCAACAAAAGGAATTATGCTGGAGGACAGTGAATTCTTGGCGACGAGATGTTTCGAGTCGAGTTGCAGGTTTTCTGTGGAAAATCCTCACGTGTAGGATATAGACAATAAGGTTTGTTGGGTATGCATGATACGAATGCTGTGATTTTTCATTCCTTTGGCCTTCATGATGAACTGATAATAGTTGTTGTACTTGCCGATGGGACTTCCATTAACTACTTGACTCAACCTGGGGCATGTAGAGATTGGCTTCTTAACATGACTCGACTCTTTGGAAAATACATACCCATACCACTTCTGTAAGTTTGACCCTGACATCCCTTCCCGTTTCTAAGGGCCAACCGACCACTTGCTGACTTCAACCTTGTTGTAACAAATATTGAAATTTTGGCTTTCGGTAACTTAGGAGAGAAAAAAATTATAGTGTTTAACTACCGAAAGTGTAGATGTGAGAGAACGATCATTCATCTGTCACGCACATCACTGAATGTTCTCTACTTGTCATCTTTAGTCAAATAACACCGAAATCATCTCCAAATACCACAGTAGTACAACAGTCACAAACCAACTCATGAAAAATCCAAAGACAGGGTTCATGTGAAAATCAAAGAAATGTACCATATATTCAAGCGTTGAGTCACAAGGAAAATGAATGGAAGCATTGGCAGTTGAACGACCACATACACCGAGCATTAAGCCACATGGAGAAAAAGCTCACGAGTTCGAGGTTTTTGACTGTCGGAGATTTGGCCGACGTAGATATTTTAATAACTACAGCCCCGATCCCCGAATTCACTAAAGTATTAAAGGATAAGTCGGGTTAATTAAAGAATAAGAAAGATTAATGTTGACAAGTCTCATCGTGATTTCGCAACTCCAGCTGCCTTCATGCTTTAAGTTTCAAGTTTACGATTTTTGAAACCCCAAAAGATTGTGTTTTAATCGTGCTTAATCACAAAGCTAAAAGTGTTTTAACTATTAATCAATCCCATCGCAATTTTGCGATTCAGGATTTCTCGCGTCAAGTATTATCGAAGTCTCGACACTTAAATCCATGAAAGGTTAAAGATTAATTGCTAATCGTGATTAATTAAGAGATTAAGACAAATGATTATTGCCTAATTAATCCCATCATGATTTCACGATTTGAGATTCCTTGCATGTCATAACTCTTGAAGACATGATACCCAAAACCATGAAACCCGAAAACCCAAAATCGAGACTCCAGTCATATGCAAAAAACGACCTTGGAAAAAAAAAAACATTTTTCTCAGCCTTAGGGAAGTCATTTTCTACGTTTGAATAGTCAATCGACATCTAAAGATCCTAATATTTATAGTGGTGTCTTCATAATTTCATTTGGATTTTGGGAAGGCAGTCAAAGGTCCCCCACAAGATGAGGTTCGTTTTCAGAAATGTGGCGTTTTTTACTGTGTTGAGTTATCATTTTCAAATGATGATTCTGAGTGACTGGAGGATCATTTTGAGAAACGGTCAGAGGTTTTTGTGCCTAACACATCGAAAATAAAAAGCCTCTCTCATTTTTCCTACAAGTGTCACGGATTGGGAGAATCGAATCCATCTTCGAGCCCTAATTGTCGGATCTCATATTTTCTTGTTTTGACACACGTTTGTAAAATGTAGATATGAGGCAAATGAAAATAGATCTCAGGGAACTAAGAGAGGTTTTTGCTCAGAAAAAACAGAGTCACAAAAGCCTCTTTCAGTTTATGCACATATGTCATGATTCGAGAGATACAGAACTATAACCGCAACCTCATTTCTCAGCAGTTTGGCCCATCTTCTATGGCCGTTAGTTTCAAGAATTGATTGTAACTGGTTGTTTTGGGAGGATTTTCGACCTCAAGACCTATATGAGGCATCTTTGTAACATTGGATAAAAGAGGGGGAAAGACACACAGGAGTGGTACTCCTGGGATGTAGCTTTCATTTTCAATTTAATATAAGATTGCAGAAGCATGTTTTATCCATATAAGAGATTCTTATGATGTTGCTTGTAGAGTTTGTCCATTTTCTTAGTTTCAATATCACTCCATCTATCTTTTCTTCTCGATTTGTAACTGTTTTGTAATAGAATTAATCCTCTGTTAGATGCTCTGCTGCAGAATGGTTATAGGTTGTTTCTTGCAGAGATCAAGGTTCAAAATTCGTCCTTTGCTAAATGCTCTATCCCAACCATCTCTTTCCATTGATTTGTGCTTGGAATTCACTCATCGCTAAGTGCTCCTTGTGTATTGATATGTTTTCTCTTTATTTTGCTGCCATACTTTTATAAATCCTTCTCTTTGTAATCAGTTTCTATCTCGCCTCTACTCCATGGATTTCCATTGCTAAAACACTCTTGCTATTTGCTTGATAGTTTGACTCCATGCCCAGTGGACTACCTCCCGGTCCAATCCATCAACCCTAAAAACCTCAAAACTTTTTGTTACCCATAGATCTGCCCGTTGTTAAGCTTATTGGATATCCTATCGTGACATATATTCGAGAGATCCCTCTCGGGTTGGAAGGGGCAACTTCTAATCAAAAGTGGTTCGTGGTTATCTTGAAATTTACTTGCACACAACCCAAATCAAGTTCTGGATGATAACTTATTTTTTCATTTAAAATGTGTTAAGGCTCGACTCTGTTACAACCTAGAACCAACTCTTGCGACAACAGGCCTTGCGATGCTACGTACCTGACTTCACATGTTTGGATGCATGGGCCACAACGTGACTTAAAATCGACTCTATCTGGAAAGAAAAATGGCGGCGCCAACAGATGGGATGTCCTCCTTTTGTATACCATCTTGTAAGGACATATAGCTCGATGAGGGTGAATCAAACATTATTGCAAACATTATTTTACTTTTTGGATGATATCTATCTATACACACATGGTTTTAGAATCATGGTTTGGTCTGCTTTTGTGTTTGATGAAATGTGTTGTGGTTGATTTCATTTTTACATGTATCTGTGCTTTATCTTGTGATGATGTATGTTGGTATAGATTTAGTGTTAATTGTAGATACTTTATGAAAAGACATGGATCACAAATGTTGTAAAAGTTAATGAATTGTGCAAAGATGAGCTATGATTTGAGGTGGACATTGAGATGATAGAATGATAAATGGAATGCATCGATAACTATTATGATCACAACGTCATACTCGGCCTAGTTATTGGTGGCATGAGTCAAGTAAATTCCATTTGAATGGAGTAGTTGGCCCATGTTGTCATGGTGAGATTTTGAGGCCATCAACTTGTGCCATTGACAAAGGTGATGTGGTAGGAAAGTTGTGGAATGTTATGAACCAATGCCTTAAGAATAATAAAAAAATCAATGAATAATAGTCCACTTTGAGGAGGAAACCTCCTTTTACAATATATTCAATGTACAAGATGAGAGAAGATGATCCTAAGACTAGGCCTCATTGGTATATATATAGGAGACAAAGGGTACAATTATAATGAAAGGGTACGATGAAGCATTCTAGCCGACATACAAATATAACATTATCAATTTAATAATTCGATATACATGGCTTAATAAGGGGTTTAATACTTAACATGGGGCTTTGTCTAGGGTTTCACATGCCCCTCCCCTTCAAACAAGTGTTGTCCTCGAGACTTGACTAACTACGAGTGTTTCTACACAAAGAAATTATCTTCCCATGTCGCCTCTTCCACTGGTAGGTTCTTCCATTTGACGAGGTACTCAGTAATTGCTTTATTTTGTAGTGGTTTAATATTTGTTTGAAGGATTGTTTTTGGTTCTAGTATGGTTTTCCCTTGCTCATTTATCTTTGGTAAAATAGTTTGGACTGGGATCTTGTCATCAATTACCATTTTTAATGAATCTGAAACACCCTATGATGTATTATGTTCAACATTTACTGCTAACCGGGCTTCCAGAAAATAAGAGATTAAGGACTATGCCTTTGATTCTTCATGTAGTTTTGTATTAATGGTACATGAAAATTTACTTGACGAAGGTAAACTTGAGATTAAGCAACAAGACCATCTCCTTGAGGGAAAAAGTCAACATAATTATAGAGAAAGAGGTTGAGAATAAAATCAAGGGAAACATCATGGAGGTTATCATGACAAGGATTGTGTCGACCATATTGACCGAGATAATCATGGTGATTAGCTATCGACTATGAAAGGTAATAAGAAGATGACATGTTGATACTTTGGAAACACATGGCATGTTGAGTAGATTTGTTGGAATAAGAGTAAAGATCTTAAGCATACAATTAAGAAGCTTGAAGGGGAGGTGTCAACCAGTTGGTCAAATGTCTTGCAACATCAACTTTTAGAAGGTGAGGGAGATAAATATACTTTCTCCATTAGTGCTTCTCAATCATTGCATGCTAAGGATGCTTCTCTCTTTTCTTCACCAAGTAAAGCGACAAAAGAAAAAAAATATTTGTTGCAAATGATTATGCACTAATTGTTTCTGGTTGTGGTAGGATTGAATGTCAAAATGGTGATCACTGATGTGTATCATGTACCAATTTCAAGTGCCAATTCATTGATTGTGCCCTAACTAACCTAGATTGGTGAGAAGGTTGAATTCTAGCTTGATATATTTGTTGTGAAGGATATCGACAGTGACTTTGTTTTTGTTTAAGTATAGATGGAATTCCGCAGTCAAACATATGAGATATATTTTTTAGGATTACCTGTGTAGAGTAAATCATTAATCCGTGAGTATTTGTCACATCTAACCAATTTCTTATGATTTTTGAATAGTGTACTTAGCACTCATTCCATTAGGTGATGCTCACAGGGGTGAAGAAGTGGGATTAAAATTAGCAGAATGAATCACATATCATTAATCATCACCTCCACAACTTCTTGGGAGGTCACCCATCCAAAGACTCCTCTGGCTCAAGTGCACTTAACTATGGATTTTTCTCCACAATTAAGCCCACTTAGCTTGCTACTCGATTTGTAAAACCCTAGCAAGTATTGTGCATTATGAACTATTTAGTTATAGCTCCCTTGACTCTTTTAATTAATTATTAAAGGGTTTCCATAGTCCAACATATGAGATATCATTTTTGGGATTATGTGCATAGAGTAAGTTATTAATCTATGACCCATATCCATGAGTATTAGTCACAATTGACTAATTTCTCATGATTTTTGAATAGTCCACTTAAAACTAATTGCATTGGGTGATGCTCATAGGGGTGAATAAGTGGGATTGAAACTAGGGTATCTTGACCCTAAGGGAAGACTGCATAAGTTCTGTGATTTCCCTATGTAGGATCCAAGATCGATGACTGGAGCATAATTTGGCATGAGTGACTCAGACATATGAATTTCAAGGTATTAAATTAATGGTAAAGTTTAATATGGTCAATGGACTACCTATGGTAGTGCCTCCTGAGAGTGTGTGCTTGGCAAGCATCACTAGGTTGCATTTGAGACAGGGAAGGTACAAAGAGAAAATACTGAAATGAAACTTGTCCACATTGATACGTGTAAAATGAATAACACATCATTAGCAGGTGCAAGGTATGTTTTGACCTTTGTTGATGGATTTTTTAGGCATACTTGGAGTAAGGACCATGTCTTTGAAAATTTCAAGGAATTTAGGGCATTGGCTTAAAATCAATGTGGTTGACTTGTGAAATGTTTAAGAATTGATAATGGAGGAGAATACATGAACAAGGACTTCGAGAGATACTTATTACAACATGGTATCTCTTGGAAAATATATCTACCTTACACACTTTAGCAGAATGGTGTTGCTGAAAGGAAGAATTAGACATTGCTAAAAATGGCATGGTGTTTGTTGCATGGGAAAGGTATGTCGACTTAGAGGTTATCCATTCTTACGATCACATTTTGAACATGATTTTGACCAAATTTATGTGGGATATAACTCTTCTTGAGAAATGGAGTGGGAGGAAACCATCAACCGAACAACTCATAACATTTGGATGTATAACATGTGCTTATGTTCCAGATGACAAGAGAAAGAAGTTGGATGAAAAGAGTCATGATTTTATAATGGTGGGATACTTTTATGAGTCGCTTCATGCATGTATTTGCATGACTATATTGAGGTCATGGATCTCTTCACATGGATATCTCCACTCCATGCATGTCTTTGCATGACTATCTCCAGGCCATGCATGCATTTGCATTGTAATCTAATTCTAATAAAGGAATTAGGGTTAGGGTTGTAATTGATGAAGCCTATTTAATGGCTTGAGATACTCCATTGTAAGAAGCCTCAAGTGGCCAATTTGGCCAAGGTTAATAGATATTTATGGAGGTGTTGGTTCTCCCAGATGAGGGTTTCTAGGATAAATATTGGCTTTATGTCCATGCATTTGTGTTGTGTTGTTTCTTTCTCAGTTTTTAACATGGTATTAGAGCTAGGTAGACTTGGACTCTTCCACAAGAGTGGTCTATTGTTGAGATCCATGCATATGAAATTGTTGGTAAAGTGAGTGACCTGTGGAAGAGAGATACACACACAACTTGAAGTCATGGTTCATGGATTTATGAACCATGGTGATTGACACATGGAAATGGAGCATAGGCATGAGCACATTGAGGATGAAGTACTTGGTGAATGAGTGTGTTATCGTACAAACTGTAGGTGGGGGAAAAGATCAACCCAATCTACTAGATGGCGATAACGGTGGGAGAGCTTACCCACTATCACCTCAACTAAACCCTCCCTCGCTTCTGTGAAGGAAGAATTCCGACATAAGGGGGAGTCCCGGGTGACCCTAGAGGGAAATGAGATGGAAAGTGAAACTTATGATGAGATGCCCCTATAAGTCAAGTTGCTAAGTGGAGAGTGGCTTGAGAACGAGCTTTAAATGTGGTTTATTGTTTCCAAGTGTTTGAGTACCTGCGGAAGATGGTTGTACCTGCCTGAGACACAAGAAAAGACAAGGTACAAACTAGACAATCCAATGGCAAGCAAGTTAAGCTTGTTGTTGCATATTTGTAGTAGTCAATATAAATATATATCAACAAGAAAAATTATTGGTTATTGCATATTTAACCATCAAAGTTTTCAAATAATTATTGGACAATGAAGTACTAAAATAATATATAACTTTCCAATACTTAAACATGAACTTTGATGGTACTGCCAAATGAAGTTACCAACAAAGTGTTAGGGAAGCTTTATGGCTGTAGCAAACAATTGCTACAACAACAATTTCCAACCATACAAATCAACACGTAAACCGTTAAAAAAATATCCCATAATCAATAGAACAATAATCTAGGTTCATAAGTCAATTTCCACAGTTGAAAAGTGAGTAAATGATGAAAGAAAGTGAAGTTTGTTGTAGCATTAAATTTATTGCAGCAATGAAATCCTTGGCTAAAATATGATTCCCTTAGGGCACAAGAAAGCTTATAACATGTAGAAAAGATTCCAACTTAAACAATTTTGATATCTCGTAATTCTACGTATCCTATTGCAATGATTTTATTTCTCCAATGCAAGAGATTAGTGCCTTTAACTATTGGGTTATGGAGTCTTTAAAAATGAAAGAGCTAGTTGTGCTACTTCCTTGGGGGTTTAATCCCTTTCACTCCCCAAGGCAAGCAATACTAGCTAAGGAAAACCCTAGTTTCTGTTGATTAAGGTTGGTTGTCATTGATGTCAACCCTTGAAGAAAGACCCGTAGCACAAAGGTTTGGGTAATGGACCCAATAGTGTTTGATGTAAATATGACTC
>ML857742.1:0-23198 GCA_009831015.1 Picea engelmannii
TCTTGGTGATACATAGGATGCTACAAGTAGTTAACGGTCTTGGTTGATAATTTAGCTTGGTTGATAGGTGATTGTGATATGTTCTTTGGTGCTATGGGTTTATTAGTTATGCAAACCCTTTTCAACATATATGAATGGAAAACTTATTTTAAAAAGATAGCCCATTTTCTTTACATCTTCAACATGGTGGAAACATAAAGTAAAGTTAAAAATCGTTTTATGGATTATTCACTCAACCTTGATCATAAAATGTATCTATTTTTAATCAAATAAAAAAAACGATGCTCACTTCATAAACTCAAATTATTATACCATTAAAAAATTGCGCTTATAAAAAAAGTTAATGAATATTAAACAAAATTGTTAATTACACCAAAGGTGTTTTTAAGGGAGAGTTCCTTTAGAGGCCTTTGTCATTTGTCCGAAGCCTCTAACAACTTTCCATGTGTATGGTAATCATGTATACCTACCACTTGTCTATCACGCTATCTATTTTGATGCTCTCTGGAATGTTCAAGTTTCGTTTAAATATGTTGATTTTCCAATACAGGCACCAGGAATCCTCCAATTGAACCATCACTGTATGTATCACTGACACCGCATCTTTGGGTGGGCTATGCTCTAAAAACCTCTCCCTCCACTGGCTGGTTAACCAGGTGGAAAATGGAGGCCACAATGGTACTTGTCCCTATAGCTTGTTAAATGACTAACAAGATTGAGGATTCTGGATATAAGGAATCAAAAAAATCTGGACTTCACAAGTCTCGATGAACTTGCATATCGGTTTTCCTGTCATCAATGACATCTTGCGCTTCATTGCTGAGAGGAATTTGTCTTCTTCTGAATGTTGGTTCTTGTAACATACCCAACCAACCATAGGACATGTACGCTACCTAGAAGCCCGCCCTTGGACTTCTTTCTCATGCCGATACCTTCTTTCATTATTAAGGATGCATAAGACAACATAATTAACGACATGCACAGTAATATCCGACAATCATGCATATTCTAAAGATTCATTTAACGATAAATAATTACACAGTGGAATACATTCATACACAGATTATAATAATAACAATAGAGAGCACTTATCTTTATATAAGGTGACACCAACTAGTTGCAGACCAAGGACGTTCCACCCAATCGTAGACATCACTGCTCCAAATCTCAACATCAGTGTCACCTGCGAGCCATGGATATGAATCCACAAGGACAGTTCCAGAGTGTAATTGGGTTCCCAAACCATTCAACTCTCAAGCTCTCTCAGGTTTCCCAGCACCCACAACAATCCAAGTACCCAGCTCTCTTCCACCCAGCCTGTGCCACCCGAGAGAATGGACCTCCACCATTCTCTACCACGCAGTCCCTTAGGCAGTCCTTCTCCTTCCAGCCAGGGTTTCCAGCACAACTGGTCCATAATCTCAATGATGGAACTCTCAGGACTCACAATTGTGAGAAAAACAGGGTACATGCTAATGCATTTCAGACATGAAGGCCCCAAGTCACGGCTAGATCACACCAATGACCACTACAACCAACTAGCCTGTGGCTAAGTTATTCAGTAGCTTTGTTTCCCTTGCCAAGCCAAGACGCAAGATGATGAGGGATCAATGGACGAGTCAGGGGGTGCATGGGAGTGTGTGGGGGAAGGATGAGTGATTAAACGAGAAAAACAATGAACGAGTCATTAGTCCAACCCCCCCATCAGGCTAGAGGTGGGTTTAAGTAACCTCGTGGGGAAATAAGAACCTCCTGGCCTTCCCCAAGAAGCTCACATAACCGATCCCCTCCCTTAGACAAAAAAACACGTAATTAAAGTATAGGAATAAACACTTATTCCCTCAAGATCCCTCTCTTGTGGAATCATAGCCCCCTATAACTCTAGTATGTGTTCGTCTAGCAGCCAACGATGTGTTTATTATTATTAATGATCAAAACATTGCATTTCTTGAGCATACTGGCCCTTTAATAATTGTTTGGGCACTCATGCCTCTCAACATTGTAACCATACATTATTTAAAATGGGGGTTCGAAAACTGGGATGTTACATCCTCTCCCCCTTATTTTGGCACTGTCCTCAGTGCATATACAAAATAGAGATCAAAATCTCAACTTTATTCAAAGAGCTGTGAGTACTCTGCTCGCATGGCATCTTCATGATCCCAGGTAGCATCTTCAGGACCGTAGCAGATCCACTAAACTTTTACCAGTTCTATAACTCGATTCTGGAGCATTTTGACTTTTATGTCCAATACCCGCACTGGCTGAACCTGAAAATCTCCCTCCGTCTCTACTTGAATCATATGCCAATCAATAACATGGTTAGGATCATGTACACATTTCTTTAGTAAAGATACATGAAATACATTATGCACATTCATGGAAGCAAGCAATGCAAGCATGTATGCAACCGACCCTATTCTGTCCAATATTTTAAATGGACCACAGAATCTGGCTGCCAGATTTTTATAACTACCCAATTTCAAAGAGCTTTTCTTGGGATTCACTTTCAAAAGTACATGCTCTCGTACTTTAAATCATCTAACTGTCTTGTTCTTGTCTTCATAAACTTTCTGTCTATCCTGAGCTACCTTTAAATTCTGCTTGATCTTAACCACCTGGTCTTCCATGTCCTTGAGCAACTCCGGCCCAAGTACCACCCTGTCTGTTGGGTTGTCCCAACTCATTGGAGTATTGCATTTCCTATCATACAAGGGTTCAAATGGGCTCATTCTCAAGGAAACTTGATACCCATTGTTATATGCAAACTCAACCAAGTGTAAGTAATCTTCCCACTTAGACGACTTATCCATCACATACATTCTCGGCATGTCTTCGATTATTCGATTGCCTCTCTCTGTTTTCCCATATGTATGGGGATGGTATGATGTGCTAAAGTTTAGATTTGTGCCAAATCATTTAAACAATCCCCTCCAGAAATTGGAGGTAAACTTTGTGTCTCTGTCCGAGACGATTGTTCTAGGTATCCCATGTAACCTAGCAATTTCCTTCATGAAAATTTCTGCAATATTAGTTGTTGTATGTGTTGTCTTCATAGGCACAAAATGAGCAGCCTTTGTTAAATTTTCAACCACCACCATGATTGAATCATTTTTCTTATTCGTTTTGGGTAATCCTGTGATGAAATCCATGGTGATCACTTCCCATTTATTTTCTGGAATTGGCAATGGCTGGAGAAAACCCGCTGGGTGCCTATGCTCAGCCTTCACTTTCTGACAATCCATACATCAAGTGATGTAATCAACAACGTCCTTCTTCATTCCCGACCAAAATAATTGGCTTCTTACTGCTGTAATGGTTTTTTGGTAACCAGGATGCCCAGGATAAGGAACATCATGCATTTCCTTCAATACCAAATTCCTCAGTCCTCCTGAACTAGGAACATAGATTCTATTTCTATGCATGAGTAATCCATATTCCTTTATCTCGTACTCCTTTATTGTTTGTTGTACATTTCCATGTTGTAAGTTTTCCTTTACCTTTAGGTAATTTTGATCTGTAACAAGACCATCTAAAATTCTGCTCTTCAAGTCTGACTGATGCATACTGATAGTAGTTGAGATGCACTCTCCTACTAAGTGCATCGGAAACTTTATTCTCCTTTCCCTTGATATGCTTGATATCGAAGTCATATTCACTTAAAAATTCCAACCATCTTGTCTTCCTGACATTCAAGGTCGGTTGTTCAAAAAGATACTTCAGGCCAATGTGGTCTGTCCTTAATTCAAATTTCTTCCCCAGGAGATAGTGTCTCCACATCCTCAAGGCATGAACAAAGGAAACAAGTTCCAAGTCGTGGGTGGCATAGTTCCTCTCATGTTCCTTAAGCTTTCTAGACACATATCCAATGACATGTCCATTTTGCGTGACGACTCCCCCAAGTCCTTCCTTACAAGCATCTGTACATACCACAGAAATTTCATTTGGGTCAGCAATCTTTATTACAGGTGCACTGGTAAGTAATTCCTTTAACAAATTAAAATTATTTTCACACTGGAGTGTCCATTCAAATTTAGTTCCCTTCTTTTGCAAAGAAGTGATGGGATGAGAAATATTAGAGAACCCTACTATGAACCTTCTGTAGTAGCCAGCTAATCCCATAAAATATCTGACGTCTGACACATTTCTGGGTGTTGGTCATCCTCTAATGGATTCAATCTTCTCCGTATATACTGCTATGCCCTGCTCTAAAATAATGTGTCCCAAGTAATGGATATGCTTTTGATAAAAATAACACTTACTCAACTTGGCATACAACTGATGTTCTCTCAGTACTTGCAACACCAGTCTTAAGTGATGTTCATGCTCCTCTCTAGACTTAGAATAGATAAGTATGTCATCCAAGAATACTATGACAATCTTGTCCAGATAATTTCTGAATATGCCATTCATTAAGCACATGAATACAACTGGTACATTGGTCAGTCAAAAAGGCACCACTACAAATTCATAATGCCCATACCTGGTCCTAAAGGATGTCTTATGAATGTCTTCTTCCTTGATTCTTACCTAATGGTATCCTGCCCTCGGGTCAATCTTTGAAAACATATTTTCTCCTCTTATTTGATCAAAGAGGACATCAATTCGGGATAACGGATACTTGTTCTTTATAGTGTACTTGTTCAGTTGTTGGAAGTCAATACACAGCCTCAAGGTTCCATCCTTCTTTTTGACAAAAAGTACTGGTGCTCCCCAAGGTGAAACACTTGGACGTATGTACCCTTTCTTCAACAATTCCTCCAACTGCATTTGTAATTCTTTTAGCTCAGGTGTGCTCATTCTGTAACGTGTTTTTGACACCGGGGCAACTCCTGGCACTAAATCAATTGAGAAATCTATCTCCCTTCTTGGTGGCAATCCAAGTATTTCTTGGAATACATCTTCAAATTCCTGTAGCACTGAGAAATCTTCAAGGCTTGGCCCCTTAGCATTATCTGGATCTTCCACATGAGCTGCATACAGTTGACATCCTTTTCTAAAACATCTTTTCAGCTGTAAGGCTTAAATCTCCCTTATAGAGATGGGTCTTGGAATTCCTTTCACAGTTCTCTGTTTTCCATCTCCATCAAGACATTTAAATGTTTTGTTATGACAATCTAGGACAACATGATGCTTGTCCAACCAATCCATCCCAATCAGAACATCATATGACCCCAATGGTATGATATTTAGATCAATACTAGTATTCACGCCATTAAGACTTATGGAACAACCTTTGACCATGTCATGGATTCTTCTTTTGGTTCATGTGGCTAAATGAACCAAACTTGTATTTTCAAATTTAGGTTTCTCCAAATGTAATCTATCCACTATCTTAGGATCAATGTAACAATGACTTGCTCCTGAATCAATGAAAATAGCAACAGGCTGATTTGTGATCTTACCTTCCACCTCGATCATATTGGACTAGTATTATGCTAGTAGATCATTTAAAGCTGCATAGATTCTTCCCATATCTCCTACTGTTGTAGCCTCTTAGATGTTGTGCATAGTCTTCACTATGTCCTTTCTGTGTGGGAAATCCTTGTATAGGTGATCTTCCTTGCATCCCCAACATTGGATTGGTGGTCTTCCCCTTTTTCCCAAGGAATCTTCCTTCTTGAAATCCCCTTTAGAATACTGATCTTGATGATTTCTATTAGGCTCATTCCTATTGAAGGGAGGTTTGAATCATTTCCTCCTCTAATCGGACTTCGCATTCTTCTTGTCCTTCCAAAATTTCTGCAGATATTCTCTTCCCTGGCCTTGCTCATACAGGTATTTATCATTCCTGATGGCCTTAGTCAAGGTCTTGGGTTCATCATACTTGATCTTTTCCTTATAAAATGTTGGCAATCCACTTAGAAATCTCTTTATTTTCACTTTATCGTCACCAATGAACTTGACATACTTTAAAAATCCCAAGAACGTATTCTCGTACTCTGCCATAGTCATGCTTACCAACCTGAGTTCAAATAACTCTTGCATTTTCTTGTCATAGAAATGCTCTGAGAGGTACTCCTTCTGGAAGTAATTCTTGAACTGCTTCCAAGTGATCCTACTTTCATTAACATGTTCCACTTGCTTCAGTTGGTCCCACCATACTGCAACTTTCCCGTGTAAATGTTAGGTGGCAATCTTGGATTCGAGGTTTGATGAGTAGTTATGCAACTGAAAATATCTCATGAGCCCAAGCAACCATGCTTCACCATCATCTTCCATTTCTCTTTCACCATCAAAGGAAGGTGTATTGAGCTTCCTTAGCTCTCCTTGCAAACTATCTACCTCTTGTTTCCTTCTTTGTTGACTGACAGGGGACACCTCTGGACTGCTTACGGGACCATCCAATGCATAAAACTTTATTTTTGAGTGTGGAGGTGAGTGGTGTCCACGAGCTCTGCTAAAACTTCTTGAATAACCAGTTCTTCCACGATCATCCATTATTTCATGGCACATGTCTCCTTCTTCTTGTCTTGAGTTGGATCCCCTCTTTGTTTGCCTCTGCAAAACCCGAGCATTTATCTGACTTTTCTCTTTCATCAGTCTCTTGTTGTCTGCTTTGTAGCTCTGCACTTCCATATTCAAGCTTCTTACCGTTTCTATCAACGTTTCATGTTCTCCTTTTTCCTTGCGCCCGTTGGACTCTGTCTCTGCATTACGAACTCTGGTATTATGGCCTTCGGCCTCCTTTTCATGACTAGAGTCTCCCTCGCCTTCTTCCATTTCCTCAATACGCATCTTGCACTGATGTGCTTAAGCCCCTTAATTCTGCAAAATGTGTAAGCAACCATTTTGTTAGAATTACGCATATGATAAAAAAAAATTCCAAACCATACTACAGGTCTCTCTTTTTTGTTTTTGTTTATGGAGATCATATCCCCATTATCCGAAAATAACAGTGTCCTGTTATCCTTGGCTGACACATAGTTTCACCCTGTGTTGGCGCTTCCTTCAAACCACCTCCCAAGTGACCACGACTAGAAACCTTGGCATTTTTCTATCTCGAGGACAACCAATTCTGCCCTTAGCCCTCCTTCCTTAGCTATCAAACTGCACATGACTAAGGCCATGACCCTACGCTTAGCTGAAAGAGCGCTTGTCCAGAGCTTCGAGACTTTGGAACTTTTAGCCAGGACCAGATCAATGGTCCTCGTCCTTTTTCATGATCAACGATCGAGATCCAATTTGGACTCCGCGCTTCGGAAGTCTCAACTTTCCTTTCTTTCCTCCCCCTCGAGAACGCTTTTACCCAGATTTCATGATCTACTGACATGTGTCCTCCCACAGATCAATGAAAGTGACTCGCTTCAGCTCTTCGGGCTTCAAAAGTTTAAAAATTCCCTCCTGCACTTTCTCCCATAGTGCTTTTACCTGCAGTCGACGATTTGTCGATGCGTGTCTTCTGGAATTGACGGTTGATAGATACTTCGACATTTGGTAGTTTTCGACCCAACGCAGCCTGCCACATCCTTCCCTTATGGAGTTCCCAGTCTTCCGGATTGCATAATTTTTTTCCACGTGGAGAAATGCTGGAAGCGGACACCTGGCCCAATCAAGTGGGTGACATGTGTCACGTTCTAATCAACTTTTCAATATTCCAAAATCTCAAACCTTGCTGACACATGGCACACCTTCCATGTGTCCACGCCATCCCAGGTGACGTCCTCAAGACACGTCACTTTGGGGATTCTAGGGTCCACATCACCCCTAGGTGATGTCATTGTGCCCCATCACTTCATCTCTTCAGGCTTCGGGGCTTCAGGAGTTTTCAAACTAGCACACTTTAATTCTCCCGAACTCCGAATTCCCGAACTGGCCAATCTGTCACCAGGTGTCCTCCTAGATCAAACAAACAGGATTCACTTCGGGTCTTCACTTGGAGTCCACGAATCTGCTCCACGTGTCCTCCTCAATCTGACAACTATGTTTTACTTCGGGGCTCTGGACTTCGGAGATCTCAAACTTCAACCTTTTTCCTTGAAAACGTTTTTATCTGGGGCTCATGATCTTCTAACGTGTGTCTCCCGCAGATTGATGACTATGATTCCTTTGGGATTCCGGACTCCATAAATCTCATATTTCAAACTCATCTGGCCCCACTAGATTTTATCTGAAGCCATGGATCTAGTGACACGTGGCGCTCTGAAGATAGATGGCTAAGCTCCTCTCGGATGATCGGACGATTGAGGTTTGCTTCGGCTCTCCGGGCTTCGGGAGTCTCAAATCTCAATTGAAAAACCTCTCGAATGGATTCATTCGAAGTTACTAATCTGTTGACACGTAACCTCTTAGCAATCGACGGTCGAGATCTACTTTGGATGATCCGATAGTCGATGTTTACTTAGGGTCTCCGAATCTTCTGCTCTTTGGAGGTTCGTCGCTCAAGACTTAACTTGTCACATCACTGCATGCATTTAAAATTTGTGGGGGCATGCATCGACGGTTTGGAGTAACCCGCTTTTTGCCCCACAATTCTCCTGACGCTGACACGTAACCCCTCAGGGGAAACCATGGTTTGGATTGCGGGACCACCTTGGGAAATTATTTCCCGTGCAACTTTGTTGCCCGCAATGCCTCTTGTTCGTTGATCTCACTCTCCAATGGGATCTGATGATTGTGACCTTAGTCCCTGCTTCCTATTCATCGGACGACCCTTGTTCCTCTGTCCTCCGATCCAACGATCCCGGATCTATCCAACGTTTCGTCTCCCGCGTAGCTTCTGTAACGCCACTCCTCCTAAGATTCTCAACTTCGCGGTTGGAGTTCGATCTTGACCACGAGGATTTGACCTATAGATACGGCCCATACCGGCTCGGTGTTTCAACCAGAAGCTCTGATACCAATCTGTAATATACCCAGCAACCCACAGGCCGGGTACGCTTCTTGCAAGCCCACCCTTGGAATTCTTTCTCATGTTGATACCTTCTATCATTATTAAGGATGCATAAGACAACATAATTAACAACATTCACAATAATATTCAGCAAGCATGCATATTCTGAAGATTTAGTAAACGATAAATAATTACACAACGGAATACATTCATACACAGATTATAATAATAACAACAAAGAGCACTTATCTTTATATAAGGTGACACCAACTGGCTGCAGACCAAGGACGTTCCACCCAACCATAGACACCACTGCTCCAAATCTCAACAATAGTTTCACCCCCAAGCCAGGGTTATGAATCCGCAAGGACAGTTTCAGAGTGTAATTGGGTTCCCAAACCAGTCATCTCTCAAGCTCTCAAGCTCTCTCAGGTTTCCCAACACCCACAAAAATCCAAGTATGCAACTCTCTTCCACCCAGCCTATGCCACCCAAGAGAATGGACCTCCACTCTTCTCTGCCACGTAGTCCCTCAGGCAATCCTTCTCCTTCCTGTCAAGGATTCCAGCACAACTGGTCCAGAATCTCAATGTTGGAACTCTCATGACTCGCAGTTGTGAGAAAAATAGGGTACAGGCCAATGCATTTCATACATGCAGGCCCTAGGTCATGACTAGATCACACCAACGACCACTTCAACCAACTACCTCATGGCTAAGTTCTTCAGTAGCTTTGTTTCCCTTTCCAAGCCAAGACACAGGATGATGAGGGATCAATGGACGAGTCAGGGGGTGCATGGGAGTGCGTGCATGGGAGTGTCTGTGGAAAGGATGAGTGAGTGAATGGGAAAAACAATGAACAAGTCATTAGTCTAGCCCCCCCATCAGACCATAGGTAGGTTTAAGTAACCTCGTGGGGAAACAAGAACCTCTCGGCCTTCCCCAATAAACTCACGTAACCGATGCCCTTCCTTAGACAAAAAAAAGGGTAATTAAAGTATAGGAATAAATGCTTAGTCCCTCAAGCTCCCTTTCTTGTGGAATCATAGCCCCCTATAACTCTAGTCCTTGTTCGTCTAGCAACCAACGATGTGTTTATTATTATTAATGATCAAAACATTACATTTCTTGAGCATACTGGCCCTTTAATAATTTTTTGGGCACTCAGGCCTCTAAGCATTGTAACCATACATTATTTAAAATGGGGGTTCGAAAACTAGGATGTTACATCCCCTCCCCCTTATTTTGGCACTGTCCTCAGTGCATATACAAAATAGAGATCAAAATATCAAATTTATTCAAAGAGATGCAGGTACTCTGCCTGCATGGCATATTTATGCTCCCAGGTAGCATTTTCAGGAGCATAGAAGGTCCACTGAACTTTTACCAGTTCTATAACTCGATTCCATAGCATTTTGAATTTTTTGTCCAATACTCACACTGGCTGAACCTGAAAGTCTCCCTCCGTCTCTACCTGAATCAGATGCCAATCAATAACATGGTTAGTATCATGTACATATTTATTTATTAAATATACTTGAAATACATTATGCACATTCATGGAAGTAGGCAATGCAAGCATGTATGCAATCGACCCTATTCTGTCCAATATTTCAAATGGACCACAGAATCTGGTTGCCAGCTTTGTATAACTACCCAATTTCAAAGAGATTTTCTTGGGCTTTACTTTCAAAAGTACATGCTCCCCTACTTTAAATTCTCTAACTGTCCTATTCTTGTCCGCATAAAATTTGTGTCTATCCTGAGCTGCCTTTGGATTCTGCTTGATCTTAACCACCTTGTCTTCCATATCCTTGAGCAACTTCGGCCCAAGTACCACCCTATATGTTGGGTTGTCCCAGCTCACTGGAGTATTGAATTTCCTACCATACAAGGCTCAAATGGGCTCATTCTCAAGGAAACTTGATACCCATTGTTATATGCAAACTCAACCAAGTGTGCATAATCTTCCCAAATAGACGTCTTATCCATCACATACATTCTAAGCATGTATTCGATTATTCGATTGACTCTCTCTTTTTTCCCATATGTTTGGGGATGGTATGTTGTGCTAAAGTTTAGATTTGTGCCAAATCCTTTAAACAATCCCCTCCAGAAAGTGGAAGTAAACTTCATATATCTATCTGAGATGATTGTTCTAGGTATCCCATGTAACCTAGCAATTTCCTTCATGAAAATTTCTGCAATATTAGATGTTGTATGCGTTGTCTTCATGGGCACAAAATGAGAAGCCTTTGTTAACTTGTCAACCACCACCATGATTGAATCATGTTGCTTATTTGTTTTGGGTAATCCTGTGATGAAATCCATGGTGATCACTTCCCATTTATTTTTTGGAATTGGCAATGGCTGCAGCAAAACCCGTTGGGTGCCTATGCTCAGCCTTCACTTTCTGACAATCCATACATCGAGAGATGTAATCCACAATGTCCTTCTTCATTCCCAGCCAAAAGAACTGGCTTCTTATTGCTGTAATGGTTTTTTGGTAACCAGGATGCCCAACATAAGGAACATCATGCATTTCCTTCAATACCAAATTCCTCAGTCCTCCGGAACTAGGAACATAGATTCAATTTCTATGCATGAGTAATCCATCTTCCTTTATCTTGTACTTCTTTATTCTCTGTTGTACATTTCCCTGCTGTAAGTTTTCCTTTACCTGTAGATAATGTTGATCTGTAACAAGACCATCTAAAATTCTTCTCTTCAATTCTGACTGATGCATACTGATAGCAATAGCATGCATGAGATGCACTCTCCTATGAAGTGCATCGACAACTTTATTCTCCTTTCCCTTGATATGCTTGATATCGAAGTCATATTCACTTAAAAATTCTATCCATATTGTTTGTCTGGCATTCAAGGTCGGTTGTTCAAAAAGATACTTCAAGCCAATGTGGTCTGTCCTTAATTCGAATTTCTTCCCCATGAGATAGTGCCTCCACATCCTCAATGCGTGAACAATGGAAGCAAGTTCCAAGTCATGGGTGGCATAGTTCCTCTCATGTTCCTTAAGCTTTCTGGACTCATATCCAATGACATGTCCATTTTTCTTGAGGACTCCCCCAAGTTCTTCCTTACAAGCATCTGCACATACCACAAAACTTTCATTTGGGTCAGCAATCTTCAATACAGGTGCACTGGTAAGTAATTCCTTTAACAGATTAAATTTTTTTTCACACAAGAGTGTCTATTCAAATTTAGTTCCCTTATTTTGCAAAGAAGTGATGGGATGATCAATCTTAGAGAACCCTATTATGAACCTTCTTTAGTATCCAGTTAATCCCATAAAAGATCTAGCGTCTGACACATTTATGGGTGTTGGCCATCTTCTAATGGCTTCAATCTTCTCGGGATCTACTGCTATGCCCTGCTATGAAATAATGTGTCCCAAGTAATGGATCTGCTTTTGATAAAAAGGACACTTACTCAACTTGGCATACAACTAATGTTATCTTAGTACTTGCAACACCAGTCTTAAGTAATGTTCATGCTCCTTTCCAAACTTAGAATAGATAAGTATGTCATCCAGGAATACTATGACAAACTTGTCCAAATAATTTTTGAATATGCCATTCATTAAGCACATGAATACAGCTGGTGCATTGGTCAGTCCAAAAGGCACCACTACAAATTCATAATTTGCATACATGGTCCTAAAGGTTGTCTTATGAATGTCTTCTTCTTTCATTCTTACCTGATGGTATCCTGCCCTCGGGTCAATCTTTGAAAATATCTTTTCTCCTCTTAGCTGATCAAAGAGGTCATCAATTCAGGGTAGTGGATACTTGTTCTTTATAGTGTACTTGTTCAGCTATCGGAAGTCAATACACAACCTCAAGGTTCCATCCTTTTTTTTGACAAAAAGTATTGGTGTTGCCCAAGGTGAAACACTTGGACATATGTACCCTTTCTTCAACAATTCCTCCAACTACATTTGTAATACTTTTAGCTCAGGTGTGATCATTCTGTAAGGTGTTTTTGACACCGGGGCATCTCCTGGAACTAAATCAATTGAGAAATCTATCTCCATTCTTGGTGGAAATCCGGGTATTTCTTAGAATACATATTCAAACTCCTGTAGCTCCGATAAATCTTCAAGGCTTGGCCCCTTAGCATTATCTAGCTCTTCCACATGAGTTGCATATAGTTGACATCCTTTTCTAAAACATATTTTCAGCTGTAAGGCTGAAATCACCCTTATAGAGATGGGTCTTGGAATTCCTTTCACAGTGCTCTTTTTCCATATCCATCAAGACATGTAAATGTTTTGTTATGAAAATCTAGGAAATCATGATGTTTGTCCAACCAATCCATCCCACTCAGAACATCATAAGACCCCAATGGTATGATATTTAGATCAGTTCTAGTATTCACGCCATTAAGACTTATGGAACAACCTCTGACCATGTCATGGATTCTTCTTTTGGTTCATGTGGCTAACTGAACCAAATTTGTTTTTCCAAGTTTACTTTTTTTCCAAATGTAATCTATCCACTATCTTAAGATCAATGTAACAATGACTTGCTCCCGAATCAATCAAAATAACAACAGGCTGATTTATGATCTTTCCTTCCACCTCGATCATATTGGAATGGTATTATGCTTGTAGATCATTTAAAGTTGCATAGATTCTTCCCATATCTCCGACTATTGTATCCTCTTGGATGTTGTGCACAGTCTTCACTATGTTCTTTCTGTGTGGGCAATCCTTGTATAGGTGATCTTTCTTGCATCCCCAACATTGGATTGGTGGTCTTCCCCTTTTTCCCAAGGAATATTCCTTCTTGAAATCCCCTTTAGAATACTAATCTTGATGATTTCTATTAGGCTCATTCCTATTGAAGGGAGGTTTGAATCCTTTCCTCCTCTGATCGTAATTCACATTCTTCTTGTCTTTCCAATAT
Source organism: Picea engelmannii (assembly GCA_009831015.1). Taxonomy (NCBI): domain Eukaryota; kingdom Viridiplantae; phylum Streptophyta; class Pinopsida; order Pinales; family Pinaceae; genus Picea; species Picea engelmannii. Next base: position 13,761 of record ML857742.1, read on the forward strand.
TTCTGCACAGATTCTCTTCCATGGCATTGCTCATACACGTATTTATCCTTCTTTATGGCCTCAGTCAAGGTCTCGGGTTCATCATACTTGATCTTTTCCTTATAAAATGTTGACAATCCACTTAGAAATATCTGTATTTTCACTTTCTCATCACCAATGAACTTGACATACTTTAACAATCCCAAGAACTTCTTCTCGTACTCTGCCATAGTCATTCTTCCCAACCTGGCTCAAAGAACTCCTGCATTTTCTTGTCATAGAAATGCTCTGAGAGGTACTCCTTCTGGAAGTACTTCTTGAACTGCTTCCAAGTGATCCTACTTTCATTAACATGTTCCAATTGCTGCAGTTGGTCCCACCATACAACATATTTCCCGTGTAAATGGTAGGTGGAAATCCTGCCTTCCAAGTTTGATGAGTATTTATGCAAATGAAAATATCTCCTGAGCCCAAGCAACCATGCTTCAACATCATCTTCCCTTTCTCTTTCACCATTGAAGGAAGGTGGCTTGAGCTTCCTCAACTCTCCTTGCAAACTATATACCTTTTGTTTCCTTCTTTGTTTCCTGACAGGGAACACCTATGGACTTCTTACGGGATCTTCTGATGCATAAAAATTTCTTTCTGAGTGTGGAGGTGAGTGGTGTCCACGCGATTTTCTATCACTTCTCGAATAACCAGCTCTTGCATGATCATCCCTTCTTTCATGACACCTGTCTCCTTCTTCTTGTCTTGAGTTGGATCCCTTCTTCTTTTGCATCTGCAACTAATTTAAACTCTGCAACACTAGAGAATTTATCTGACTTTTCTCTCTCATCAGTCTCTCATTGTCTTCTTTGTAGCTCTGCACTTCCATTTTCAAGCTTCTTACCTTTTCTATCAACATTTCATGTTCTCCTTTTTCCTTGTGCTCGTTGGAATCTGTCTCTGCATTACCAACTATGGTATTCTAGCATTCAGCCTCCTTTTCATGACTGGAGGCTCACTCGCCTTCTTCCATTTCTTGAATACGCATCCTGCGCTGATGTGCTTAAACCCCTTAATTCTGAAAAATGTGCAAGCGACCATTTTGTTAGAATTACACATATGATAGAGAAATTTGCCAAACCATGCTACAAGTCTCTCTTTTTTTTTTATGGAGATCATATCCCCATTCTTCGAAAAAAACAGTGTCCTGTTATCCCTGGTTGACACAGAGTTTAATCCTACGTTGATGCTTCCTTCAAACCACCTCCCAAGTGAACACGACTAGAAACCTTGGCATTTTTCTATCTCGAGGACAACCAATTCTGCCCTTAGCCCTCCTTTCCTCAGATCTCAAACTTCACATGACCAAGGCCATGACCTGCGCTTAGCTGAAAGAGCGCTTGTCCAGAGCTTTGGGAATTCAGAACTTTTAGCCAGGACCAGATCAACAGTCCTCGTCCTTTTTCGTGATCAACGATTGAGATCCACTTCGGACTCAACGCTTTGGAAGTCTCAACTTTCCTTTCTTGCCTCCCCCCCCCCAGAACACTTTTAACTGGAGTTCATGATCTGTCAATGTGTGTCCTCCCACAAATCAATGACTATGACTCACTTCGTCTCTTTGGGCTTCAGAAGTTTCAAACTTCCCTCCTGCACTTTCTCCCCGAGTTCTTTTACCAGCAGTCGATGATATGTCGATGCGTGTCTTCTGGAATCGACGGTCGATATATACTCCACCCTTCGGGACTTCGAGAGTTTTCAACCCAATGCAACTTGCCACATCCTTCCCTTCTAGAGTGCCCAGTCTTTCGGACTACATGATCTGTCACCACATGGCGAAATGCTAGAAGCAGACACGTGGCCTAATCAAGTGGGTGACATGTGTCACGTTCTAATAAACCTTTCAATATTCCAAAAGCTCAAACCTTACTGACACGTGGTACACCTTCCATGTGTCCACTTCATCCTAGGTGGCGTCTGCAAGACACGTCACTTCGGGGATTCCAGGGTCCACACCACCCCTAGGTGACGTCATCGTGACCCATTACTTTGGATCTTCGGGAGTTTTCAAACTAGCACACTTCCAATTCTCCCGAACTTCGAATTTCTGAACTGGCCAATCTGTCGCCAGGTGTCCTCCTGGATCGGATGACTAGGATTCACTTCAGGTCTTCACCCAGAGTCCACATATCTACTCCATGTGTCCTCCTCAATCTGATGACTATGTTTTACTTCGGGGCTCCGAACTTCAGAGATATCAAACTTCAACCTTTTTCCTTGAAAACGTTTTTATCCGGGGCTCACGATCTTCTGACGCGTATCTCCCGCGGATTGACATCTATGATTCCTTCGAGATTCCAGACTCCAGAAATATCATATTTCAAACTCATCTGGCCCCACTGGATTTTATCCAAAGCCATGGATCTGGTGACACGTGGCTCTCGACAGATCAATGGCTGAGATCCTCTCAGATGATTGGACGGTCGAGGTTTTCTTTGGCTCTCTGACTCTCTGGGCTTTGAGAGTCTCAAATCTCAACTGAAAAACCTCTCGAACGGATTCCTTCGGAGTTACTAATCTGCTGACACATAACCTCTTGGCGATCGACGGTCAGGATCTACTTCGGACAATCCAACAGTCGACGTTCACTTCGGGTCTCCGGCTCTTCTTCTCTTCGGGGGTTCATCGCTCAAGCCTTAACCTGTCACATCACTGCATGAATTTAAAATTTGCAGGGGCATGCATCAAAGGTTTGGAGTAACCCACTTTTCTCCTCATAATTCTCTTGACATTGACACGTAACTCCTCAGTGGAAACCGTGGTTTGGATTGCGAGATCGCCTTGGGAAATTATCTCCCATGCAACTTGGTTCCCCGCAATGCCTCATGTCCATTGATCTCACTCTCCAATGGGATCCGACGGTTGTGACCTTAGCCCCTGCTTCCTTTTCATCGAACAAACCTTGTTCCTTTTTCCTTTGATCCAAAGATCCCAGATCTATCCAACGTTCTGTCACCCGGGTAGCTTCTGCAACGCCACTCCTCCTGATCTTCTCAACTTCATGATCAGAGTTCAATCTCGACCACGAGGCTTTGACCTACAAATATGGCCCATACTGACCCGGTGTTTTAACTAGAAGCTCTGATACCAATCTATAATATACCCAGCCACCCACAGGTCGGGTACGCTACCTGCAAGCCTGCCCTTAGACTTCTTTCTCATGTTGATACATTCTTTCATTATTAAGGATGCATAAGACAACATAATTAACGACATGCAAAGTAATATCGAGAAAGCATGCATATTCTAAAGACTAAGTTAACGATAAATAATTACACAATGGAATACATTCATACATAGATTATAATAATAACAACATAGAGCACTTATCTTTATATAAGGCGACACCAACTAGTTGCAGACCAAGGACGTTCCACCTAACCGTAGACACCACTGCTCCAAATCTCAACAACAATGTCACCCCCGAGCCAGGGCTATGAATCCACAAGGACGGTTCCAGAGTGTAATTGGGTTCCCAAACCAATCAACTCTCAAGCTCTCAAGCTCTCTCAGGTTTCCCAAAACCCACAATAATCCAAGTACCCAACTCTCTTCCACCTAGCCTGTGCCACCCGAGAAAATGGACCTCCACCCTTCTCTGCCACACAGTCCCTCAGGTAGCCCTTCTCTTTCCTTCTAGGGCTTCCAGCACAACTGGTCCAAAATCTTAATGTTGGAACTCTCAGGACTCGCAGTTGTGAGCAAAACAGGGTCAAGCCAACGCATTCCAGACATGCAGGTCACGACATGATCACACCAGTGACCACTAAAACCAACTACCCCATAGATAATTTCTTCAGTAGATTCGTTTCCCTTGCCAAGTCAAGATGTAGGATGATGTGGGATCAATGGACGAGTCAGGGGGTGCTTGGGAGTGTGTGCATGGGAGTGTGTGCGGGAAGGATGAGTGAGTGAACGGGAAAAACAATGAACAAGTCATTAGTCCAAATCCCCATCAGACCAAAGGTGGGTTTATGTAACCTTGTGGGGAAACAAGAACCTCCTGGCCTTCCCCAAGAAGCTCACGTAACCGATCCCCTCCCTTAGAAAAAAAAAGGGTAATTAAAGTATAGGAATAAACACTTAGTCCCTCAAGATCCCTCTCTTGTGGAATCATATCCCTCTATAACTCTAGTCCTTATCTGTCTAGAAACTATCGATGTGTTTATTATTATTAATGATCAAAACATTACATTTCTTGAGCATACTCACCCTTTAATAATTGTTTGGGCACTCAGGCCTCTCATCATTGTAACCATACATTATTTAAAATGGGGGTTCGAAAACTGGGATGTTACAGTTCTGTTGTAAAAGATTTATGGTTTTTGTGCCTTTAGATTCAAACTTCTTTACAAAAGTACTCCATAACTCTTTCCTTACCATGGATTCCAGATTTTTTATGAACTCTTCTCTGGATGTCTTATAAAGATATGAAATTATTGACCTGACCTGTTTATTCGATAGGAGCTTGACCCACGTTGCTTGATCAACAATATCTTCACCAGTTGACTCGAATTGTTCAAAAAGCTTGCCAAAATCATATGGCAGGTCACGCTCAACACTCTTCAAGTTCTCTTTTGTCTAAATCTTATGAGTGAGAGGCATTCCAACTAAAAGCATTTGTTTATCAGTGCCCACTTTGGTAACCAACAATGCTACAAAACAAATGTTTCTATGTAAACACTACAATTTCTTGGGAATCAGAGACTCAATCCAGTTCTGAACAACGATGGAACTTCTATTGACAACTTCAAAGGTTCCTTCTGCGTTCCCTTTACTCCCTTTAATATTGCATTAGCATGGCCTTAAGGGTCTTCTTTGGATGTAAACATTTCAAAATTAGTTATCTTCCATATCTAACAGGCCCACTTTGATTCGGGAGCCCTTCAATCTTATAAATATAATGATCAACATCATAATCACAAGTAAATTTTACCTCCGATCCTAGAAAGATGAGATTCTTATCACAATCTCTGCCTGCTAAAATCTTACTCAACTCTTGGTGCAGTTGATAAAACCTATCAACAGAACCAGAGCCATGCAATTCTTCATGATGTTGTGAGGACGAAGTCCCAGAGGAGGCCTCATAAAAAAATGGAGCTCTATTAATGTATTCTAGTAGAATTTTTAGAAAGAAGGAAACAACACTTTCTTGAATTGCTTCCATGGAGGACTCAGCAGAAGTGCCTACTCAGACTCCCTCCATGGAAATTTCAAGAGCTTTCATGAAATTGCAGTATTCATCATACCTTGGAAATTTATCAAATTGTAGGAGAGAGATAAAATGCTTATTGCCCATTCTGTAGAAGTTCAAATCCCCATCCTTCAACTAGATGTCGATTTGACTTGAAAGTTGATGATTTCCTTTCAACGTTTTTGCCTATGTATTTGTAGAAACTCCTGGAGGCATGTATTCTGCAGTCAATAAAGCACAACGATTATACCCATCACACAATACAACATTACCTAGTGCTTGGGCCACGTTCAAAGGAGTTGCCAATTTCTTGAATTGCCTAGCAATGGAAACATTAAATCCATCAGAAAACCTGACATTGTTCTCAAAAAATTTCACATGGCTTATTTGAAGTTTCTCTGTGTGTCTCCCTTTAGAAGAAGTAGTTCTGGTCGAAGAAGCCCTCATGACCCTGCAGGATAGTAACGATCGAATGTGAGAATCTTTCAAGGTCCCTTTTCGATATCCTGATTGTTCTATTAGTGGATCCAATGTAAATAAATTCGCCAACGGTGCACAGGCACAACACGGTGTCGAGATGCTCACGCCTCATCTATGCAGTGACATCGAACCTGGCATCACCGACCTCTCTCTTTCAGGTAACTTGCCCCTCTTTCAGTGAAGTAGGAGTTTCGAGTCAGTGAAGGAGAACACAGGTCAAAAGAAGATTCATCTATTGCAATTAACAGATGACAAGTTCCAATTGGCTTCGGATAGACGACTAAGGGGCGAGAGAAACCTGCACCCAGACAAGTGAAGATACTGAAGATTTGTGAGATTCCCCAGCGAGTCTGGAAGTTGCTTGAAGTAGCTGCACCCGGCCAAGTGTAAAATTTTAGACCCCAACCCAGTTTCAGTCTCGCTGATTTTTCAACCAATGTTTAATGCCCAAACCCAGATTTATAACAACCAATTAAACACAACAGAAAATAATTTTCAGAACTGAAACATGAGGATTCTGAACATCGTTTATAACACATAAATAAAATATCAGCAACACATAAACTCAGAAAATATTAACATAGTAATTTATGGTCTAACAACGACCCTGGAAAAACCCACAAGGGGAAAACCAATGAGAGAGGGATTTTATTATTTATGGGCTTCTAAGAAACTCTTTTACAACATATTCATCCTCAGAAAAAAAACACAAACTTATCTCTGTTAGAATGTGCTCGTTTTACCATAGACAATATCACTATTGTCACCCAACCATAGGACGAAGCCACCCTCCGAGCACCTTGACCTTGAAAGAAGAATCCTGGTAGAAAACCAATAGCCAAGAAAGGCTAATGCACCAAGCAAGAAGTAACCAAATCTGATTAGAGAGTCCAACCCAGAAAGATAGAAACAATAGGATTTAGAACTGACGACAACACCTTCTCCAGAACTTGCGCACAAGACTGCCAAACTGCAGTGTGCACAAGTGTCTCTTTGTAATTCTGAGAGTTGTGTGTAAAATGAGAACTGGAAACCTTTATTTATACTTGCTCTAGCAAGCTGCCTGGGTCGACTTCTCATTCTGGGTACTAATTAATTCATATTAATTATCTCTCTTAGCCGACATCTCTTCTAGGGTTACATTCACTTTTTTTCTTGCTTCTGGAATATTCTAATCTTGTTAAAGGGTCACAATGGAGGTTGATACCTCCCGAAGCTACCATAATATAAAAACTCCCTCCTGGCTAGGGAGGTATAACTGATAATGGTCTTGAGCACAAACAGACCATTCAACTGGTATCATCATGAGCACTGTCATTATTATCCAACTAGATAATCTCTATGACAACTGGTACAATATCAATTGATAGAACACAACTGTGTTTATTCATAGTAGTACATAACTACTCAATCTGTGACACACAGTCACAAACAGTGGAACATATCCACCACAGTATCATATTTCTACTGTCTGGAGACATGCAGTCTCCATTATATCAACTAATATCAATCTGCACAGAAACAATGTTATGATATAAACTAATTCATCTGGGCCATTGTTCCACTCACATCTGTGAGATCTAGAAGAGCATATGCCCTCAGAGTAGAACATCAATGATGGGCTATCTAGACTATTCTTCTCAGGCAAGGAAGAATAAATTTCCTGATTTCTGAACCTGGACCATTCTCTATCCTAAGCCATTCCTCCGACACTAAACAAAGTGCAATCTGGAGAGAATGAGTCTGCCCTAGGGAAAACCTGTACTTGATTGCAAAACTTGGACCATTCACCTATCTGGGCCATTCTTCCGACACTAAACAAAGTACAACCTAGAGAGAATGAGTCTTCCCTAGGGAATGACTGTCTGGACCATTTCCTAAGGAAATGACTATCCTGCACCAACCTCCAAAACGGACCATTCTTCGAAACTGCTCACAACTTTGAGCTTCGAAAGAATGACTGTCCGGCGAGGTGGACCAGTCTTCTTGACCACTACTGAGAGTGATAGTCAAGAAGAGAGACTATCCTAGACCATTCCCCATGTTAACCACAATGGGAAATCAATGTCTATGGTACATAAACAATCCATTGAACCATTTTCATTACGAAAATGACCGTTCGTTCTGGACCATTTTCCAAACTGGAAAATGCTTGTCCGTCAGAAATATCAAACCACTTTCCGAACTGGAAAGGAACTGCCCAAGATGGACCAATTTTCAACCTTGAAAATGACTGTCCTCAATTCAATAATATGTCAGTGCTCCCTCCCAACCCAGAGAGTTAATATTTCTTCCCTTTCAGCTAAGGGAGTTATTTCCACGATCCCCAATTTGTCTCAAAAATATGTAAACTTTATTCTGGACAGAGGCTTTGTTAGGATATATGTTGTCTGCTCATCTGTGGGGATGTACTAGAGATTTACTTCTCCTTCCTGGACTTTATCTCGAATAAAGTAGTATTTGATCTCAATGGGTTTCGATTGTTCATGAAACATTGGGTGTTCTGATAACCTTATACAACTCTGATTGTCACAGTGTATTATGGTCAAATCTGGAACTTGATCAAATAAATCAGAAATCAACTTTCTCAGCCATATTTCTTCTGTACATGCCTCACATGCTGTGATATATTCTGATTCAGCGATGATGAGTGCGACAAACTTTTGTTTCCTACTGCCCCAAGATATCATAATGGAGCCCAAGTTGAAACACATCCCCGAAGTACTCTTTCTGTCTTCTGCACTTCCTGCCCAATCTGAATCTGTGAATCCATGAAGTTGTATATCATTGGATGTTGTATATCTTAAGCCATAGTTTAGTGTCCCATGGATATACCTTAAAACATGCTTTGCATTAGCCCAATGTTCATGTCTAGGTTCCACCTGGAACAGGCTTAGTGTGTTTACGACAAAACAAATGTTTGGTCGAGTATTTAGCAAATACATCAATGACCCAATGAATTGTCGATATAGTGATGGATCTATTGGATCAGAATCAAAATCTCTTAGTTTTCTTATATCTGTAGTCATAGGAGTGTCCATGGATTTGCAATCCATCATTTCAAACTTCTAAAGAATCTTTATTGCATACTTTCCTTATCCAAGAAATACTTCACCATACTTCTGCCATACTTCTAGTCCCAAGTAATAATGCATGAGACCAAGATCTTTCATATCAAACTCAGAAGCTCTCTCCTTTTTGCACTGAATGATGAGAGACTCTTCACCTGTTAGGAATAGATCGTCAACATATAGTAGTAGAATCTCAGGTGCATTGTTCATGACTTTGTAGTAAAGATTTGGATTTGCATGAGTTTTGGAGAAACCAAGTCTCATTAGATAGATATCTATTCTGGCATACCAAGCTCTTGGAGCTTGATTGAGTCCATATAAAGCTTTCTTTAGTCTGCAAACATGAGTGTCTCTGGAATGTACTTCAAACCCTTGAGGTTTTTCAATATATACTTCTTGTTCGATTGCTACATTGAGGAAAGTTGTCTTTACATCCATTTGATGTAAACTCCACCCCATGGAAGTGACAAGAGACATGATAGCTCTAATGGAAGTATATCTGGAAACCGGGGCAAATGTTTCATCATAGTCTTCTCCATCCTTCTGGGAGAACCCTCTAGCTACAAACCTTGCCTTATATTTATCCACGCTTCTGTCTGCTGCATGTTTGATCTTATATACCCATTTTGAAGTTACTACTGATTTTTCTTTAGGTCTAGGCACAAT
>ML857742.1:23298-50065 GCA_009831015.1 Picea engelmannii
TTCTAATTTATTCCTTTTGTCCTTGGGAATGTGAGAGTAAACAGGACATCCAAAGATTCTTAGGTTTTCCACATTAGGTTTCTTACCTGAGAAGGCTTCTTCTGGAGTCATATCCTTCAATATGCGGTGAGGACTTCTGTTCTGAACATATATTGTTGTCATGGTTGTTTTCCCCATAAGAACATAAATAAACCTTGATCGTTTAGTAGTGCCTTCATGGTTTCTTCTATAGATCTGTTCTTCCTTTTTGCTACACCATTTTGTTGAGGATTATGAGGAACAATCAGCTCTCTCCTAATCCCTGTCGATTTGCAAAAGGCAACAAATTCATTTGATGTGTATTCTCCTCCATTATCTGTTCTCAAGGTCTTGATTTTCTTGTTTGTGAGGTTCTCTATTTCTGCTTTGAATTATTGAAACTTTCCGAATACTTCGTCCTTTGTCTTCAGGGGATATAACCAAGTCTTTCTTGAGTAATCATCTATGAATATTACATAGTAAAGAGAACCTCCTAGATATTTGACTAGCATCAGACCACAAACATCTGAGTGTATTAGATATAGAATCTCCTTAGATCTATTGTTGCTGCTTGGGAATGGTTTCTTGATATTCTTTCCAAGAGCACATCCTTTGCAAATTCCTTCATGTGTAGAATGCAATTATGGTATTCCTTTAACCATATTTTTGAGAAAAGGTAATTCTTGATAGTTAATATGAGCGTACCTTCTATGCCAAAGTTCATTGGGATTGACTTGATCATGTACAAGAGCTTATTCATTTTCTTCTAGTAGTCTATATAGATTTCCTTCATGGGTTCCAATAACCCTAGCATTCTCTATGCTGGAGTATTTATGCCAAGATAACACTTTTCCATCTACGAAATCTATTATGTTTCCTTTGTCTTCTAGGAAAGATATGGATACAAGATTATTTTCTAAACCAGGTACATATAAGACATTGCTCAAATGAACATTGTTACATGTTTTCAACTTGACAGAGGCTTGTACAAATCCTTCGATTGGGTAAGTGCTTTTGTCTCCAAGATCTACCTCGTACGATGTCTTATTCTCATTTATATTTGAGAGTTTGTCTTGATCTCCCGTCATATGCCTAGAAGCTCCACTATCAATTATCCACATGTCATCTTCAATCATTCCTGTGAGTGTTGAGTAGTGTAGATGACTAGTCTTTTCACTCATGACTTCGACTGGTCATGCCTTGATCCAAAACTTCAACTTTGACATTTATGCCTTATGAGAGTGCCAAGAGGTGCGCTGGACTAAGGCGCACTTGAATACCTTCTTATTGAGTGAGATTTTCCACCACAGGGTGATGGATCAGGGTTTTAGGGTTTCTGCAACTGCTCCTGCTAATAACCCTAGCGACAGTGTGTTGGAAGTTGCTCCTGCTAGTAAACCTTAGTAGAATCTCTTCAACGAGCTTATTATGCTAATGGCTATGCGCCCTTCCAGTGGTTAGAATGAAATGAAGGAGGTGTGGGCCCATAACCTGTTAGAATGTGCTCGTTTTACCATAGACAATATCACTATTGTCACCCAACAATAGCTCGAAGCCACCCTTTGAGCACCTTGACCTTGACAAAGAGAAGAATACTGGTAGAAAACCAATATCCAAGCAAGGCTAATGCACCAAGCAAGAAGTAACCAAAGTTGATCAGAGAGTCCAACCCAGAAAGATAGAAACAATAGGCTTTAGAATTGGCGGCAACACCTTCTCCAGAACTTGCGCACAAGACTGCCAGGTTGCAGTGCGCACAAGTGTCTCTCTGTAATTCTGAGAGCTGTGTGTAAAATGAGAACTGGCACCTTGTATTTATACTGGTTCTGATAGGCCGCCTGGGTCGACTTCTCATTCTGGGTACTAATTAATTCATATTAATTATCTCTCTTAGTCGACATCTCTTCTAGAGTTACATTCACTTATTTTCTTGCTTCTAGAATATTCTAATCTTTTCAAAGGGTCACAATGGAGGTTGATACCTCCCGAAGCTACCATAATATCAACAATCTCAACCTTCTTGCTGAGCAAAGACTCCTTCTAAACTGTTCGAAGAAGCTCCTAGATTTATGTCCCAGAAATTCGTACACCGTACGACTGTACCAGCAATGAATGTTGTACAGACTATCTATAATTTCGTGCTAAAAACTCTGCCAAGACTTTACGAAAAAATCAGCAGTACAAATGCCTTGAAAATCGTTCCAATACTCTTGAAAAATGTGCCCAGAATTTATGACAGTACGACTCAATTTCTGTGCAAGTCCATACGGACTGTACGAATTTTTATTTCTTAGAAAAACGTGCCCAATACTCTCCTTGAAATCTGTGCCAATAAATGTTGTACGACAACCTTGGAATGTGTGCCCATACACTTATAAAACTCTGTTGTTGTCCAATTTCTGTGCACGTTTAATGTTGTACAGCCTCCTCAAATCCGTACTATACAGATTGTTTTCTCTGTTGTCTACTGCCTTGAAACTCGTTCCCTAACTCTGCATATGTTGCCTCTATATCAAGCTTGACCTCTCTCTTGTTCCTTCTCTCTAAAAAATGAACAACAACCCTATAAATGGGTGTGCCCCCTTACCCTAATTGACCTCATGAGGGAAGGTGAAGAGTCTCTTCATCCAACGGTGGAGATTAGATGAGATCAACGATGGAAATAAAATGAATTTATCCACCCACTTTCCCTAAGTCTCAAAAAGTCACCTTTTAATTTTCATCTCACAAATTAAATGACGAGGGTCCACATTAGGCACTTTCTCACCCCTTAGGCACCTAGGTGATGAGAAACACTTGCCTAGGTACTTTTTTTTTTAATTAAATTTTTAACACTCCCTCTTACTGAGGAAAGTGTTACTCACCACTCCAAGCTTGTCACTGAAAAATACAAACTTGCCTCTGCCTAATCCCTTGGTGAGTATGTCTGCAACCTACTCTTCTGTAGAAATGTATTGTAGCTCCACAAATCCTCTCTGAACATAGTCACGGATGAAGTGATAACAAATCTCGATATACTTAGACCGGTCATGAAAAACAGGATTCTACGAGAGTTTAATGCAACTCTAATTATCACAGTAAATCATGGTAGGCCTCAACTACACACCGAACAATCCCACCAACAACATGTGAAGCCAAAGGGCCTCACAACTGGCCTGACTGGTTGCCATATACTCAGCCTCTGCAGAACTCAAAGCCACTGACTTTTGCTTCTAACTGAACCAAGACACAACTATTGATCCCAATCTGAAACAACACCCTGAAGTGCTCTTCCTGTCACTGACACATCCTACCCAATCTGAATCTGTATAGCCAACCAGACAAACTCCATATCCTCTCTGATAGTCTAGACCATAGTCTACCACACCACAAATATACATGAGCACATGTTTTGTTTCCACCCAGTGCACTCTCCTAGGATCCACCATGAACTGACTGAGAGTGTTGATAGAAAAACAAATATCTGGCCTAGTATTGACCAAATACATCAATGACCCGATCAACTGATGATACAAAGTGGAATCCACCAACTGTGACTCAGAAGAATGAAGATTATTCTAGTTGGTAATCATAAGAGTGGTCATGGGCCTACTATTCTCCATCTGAAATCTCCTTAGAATGTCACACACATACTTCCCCTGTACCAGGAAGATGTGTCCAGGCTCCTGCCAAACCTCCAATCCCCAAAAGTAGTGCATCAGTCTAATATCTGTCATCTCGAACTCTGAAGCAAGGCTCTCTTTTCAGTTGTTGATGAGTCTCTCTGCCCCTGTAATGAATAGATCATCCACATATAGCAAGAGAATGAGAGGATCCTCTCCAACCACAATGTAGTATAGGTTGGGATCCGCCTCACTCTTATCAAAGCCCAACTGCTGCAATAGGCATCTATCCTTGAATACCAAGCTTTGGGAGCTTGTTTCAGCCCATACAATGCCTTCTTCAGTATACACACATGAGACTCTTTCCTATGCACCTCAAAGCCCAATGGATGCTCAATATATACATCCTCCTGTATAAGACCATTCAGAAATGAGGTCTTCACATCCATTTGGTGGATCTTCCAACCCATCTTTATTGCAATGGATATCACTGCCCTGATCAAAGTGTATCTAGAAACCGACGCAAAGGTCTCATCATAGTCGACTCCTTCAACCTGTGAAAACCCCCAAGCCACAAATCGAGCTTTGTACTTCTCAATGCTACCATCTGCAACATGCTTGAGTTTATAGAGCCACCTGGAAGTCACCACTGACTTCCCCTCAAGTCTAGGAACAACTTCCCATACATCGTTCTTCATGATGGAATTATACTCTTCCATCATGGCATCTCTCCAAACCTTTCTACCATAAGCCTCCTCAAAAGTGGAAGGCTTAGACTCTCGAATACTGCTCACCATCACGATGTAGCTGCAAAACCTCTTGGGAGGTTTACTCTCCCTCACTGCCTATCTGGGATTCCCCACCGAACCCTGTGCCTCCCTCAAAGTATCTTGAAGCCACTTGGGCTTCCTCCTCTCTAAAGTAGTGTCCTGTGGAGGGGACTCTCCCTGCTCAACCCCATCTCCTAAAGACAATGATCCTGATGTAGACTTTGGAGTACCCAATTCTAAAACATGTGGACCAGTAGCCTGTGAACCTGACCCATGTGGCCCTGTCACCTGTGAACCTATTTTCACTGAAACTGGTGGCCCCAAACTCTGTGTCATTGTAGTCTGCTGCGGACTCACATGAATCTAAGGTGAATACTGCTCACCCCTCTCTGTCCCTCTAGACTTCCTAAAGGCTCTGTCCTCCTCAAACCTGACATCCCTCCTCAAGACAATCTTCATAAAGGAAGGAAGGTATATACATAAATCCTTTGAAGTCTCACTGTACCCAACAAAGATCCCTCTCCCTGTCGTGGGCTCCAGGTTTGTCCTCTTCTCATAAGGGATATATGAATAAGTGATGCACCCAAAAATTTGAAAGATCCCCACCTCAGTTTCTTCCCAGAAAAATTCTCCTCAGGAGTCATGCTCCCCACAACCTTGTGAGGACTCTTGTTCTGCAGATAAACTGTAGTGTAGCATGCCTCAGCCCATAGAAATAGTGGTAGCCCTTGATCATGTAGCATGGCTCTTGCATCCCCAACAATGGACCTGTTCTTCCTCTCTACAACCCCATTCTATTGTGGGTTGTAAGGAACAATCAACTCTCTCTTGATGCCCTCTCCTACACATAAGTCCATGAACTCCTTGGAGGTATACTCACCCCCATTGTCTGTCCTCAAAACTATTATTTTCTTCCCTGTCTGGTTCTCCACAAGAGCTTTGAACTCCTGGAACCAACTGAAGACATGTCCTTTGGTCTTCATGAAGAAAATCCAAGACTTCCATGAGAAGTCATCAATGAATATAACACAATATAGAAAACCAGTCAACAATGTCAAAGACATCGGGCCACATACATATGAATGAATAAGATGAATAATCCATGCTACTCTACTGTCACTACTAGGAAAAGAAGTCTTGGTGTACTTTCCCAAAGCACACCCCTTGCACAAATCATGGTTCTCTAAACTGAAATATGGAACTCCAGTCACCATCTCCCTCAGTACTCTCAAATCCCCATGATGCAAATGTTCCATCCTCCTGTGCCATAGCTCACATAGGTCACTGCTACTGGTAGTATGAATCAATGCTCTCGCTAGTTGGAACATAAGCTTTTACATCTTCTCATGTCTAGTCACAATCACTTTGGCCGAAGAAATACTAGACCCCTTTGGGAAAATGAGCACATGTCCATCACGGAACAAGACCTCATAGCCCATCTCCTCAATAGCAGAAACTGACACTAGGTTCTTCTTCAAGCTCGAAACATATAGAACCTCTGTCAACAACATGGGAGGCAAAGAGTCCCTCTGAAATGATACAGTCTCACAACCAACTGCCTTGACCACCCGATCATCTCCAAGCACCACCTCAACATCTCCAATTTGTGTAAGGTCTGTCAAGTGCTCACGAACCCCTGTCATATGGTGAGAGGAACCACTGTCAATATACCACATATATGAATGAGTGGTCCTCATGGATAGACACACAACCAAGGAAAAATCCTTGTCAAACTTGGTGGAAAACTCTTCCACTGTTGTTGAAGTTGTTGTTTGTTTCTTCTTCTTGTTAGGACATTGACCTGTATAGTGCCCAAACTTGTGGCATGCAAAGCACTTGACTTTGCTCATGTTTTTCTTCCCTTCACCCTTGGGTTTGTTACCACCCTTAGGAACCTTTCTGAATTTCTTCTTGTTGTTGGCAGCAAGAGCCACATTCTCCTACTCATGACCTATAGATGAACTTCCATGTACATAGCCTCTTCGGGTCTCCTCCTGAACAAAGTCATCCCAAAGACGTTCCCAATTGGGAAGCTTCTCCCTAGAAACAATGCCCTCTAAAAAAACAACCCATTGTTTGGAAACTCCATTCAATGTTGTTCTCACAAGATCACTGTCAACTATGGCCTCTCCCACAGCTCCAAGCTCATATCTCACCTGTGCCAATATAGTAAGGTATGTGACCACATTTTCATCCTTGGTCATTTTATGCTCTTCAGTTTTTCCCTCAAAACCATCTTTCAGTTTTCATTAGTACTCTGGTACAATTTTGTCAAAGACTCCCACATATCACAGGCATTTTAATTCCCCGTCAAGTGAGGAATCAAATGGTCCTTGATGGCATCAAGAATAATCCTCTTAGCCTTGATACTCTTCTTAGTGTAAGCTGCAAGAAGACTAGCATCAATAGGTACCACCACACGATGAGTTGTGGTATTTTCCACAATGTCCCACAACTCATTTTCTTGTAACATCAATATCATCCTCTCTTTCCAAGCACCAAAGTTTGCTTCCCTCAAGTCTGTCCTCAACTCTCAAACCTGTAGCCATTGACCCCTTTCTGCTGAAAATAAAAAATTCAAAATTTTGCCCTGTGAAGTGACTATTGTCCAAAATTTCTGACTCGCTGAAATATCTTTTCTTCTTTCAACTCAACTCTGATACCATGTAAAATTTTAGACCCCAAATCAGTTTCTGTCTCGCTGATTTTTTAGCCAATGTTTAATGCCTAAACCTAGATTTATAACAGTTAATTAAACACAACAGAAAATAATTTCCAGAACTGAAACATGAGGATTCTGAACATCGTTTATTGCGCATAAATAAAATATCGACAACACATAAACTCATAAAATATTAACATAGTAATTTTCGGTCTAACAACGACCTTGGAAAAACCCACAAGGGGAAAACCAGTGAGAGAGGGATTTTATTATTTATTGGCTTCTGAGAAATTATTTTATAGCATATTCATCTTCAGAAAAATAACACAAACTTATCTCAGCCTTCTTGCTCAACAAAGACTCCTTCTGAACTGTCCGGAGAAGCTCCTCGGTTTCTGTCCCAGAAATCCGTACACCGTACGACTGTACCATCTATGAATGTTGTATGGACTGTCTAGAATTTCGTAATAAAAATTCTTCCAAGACTATATGAAAAACTCAACAGTACAAAAGCCTTGAAAACTGTGCCAATACACTTGAAAAACGTGCCCAGAATTTATGACAGTACGACCCTCGATTTCTGTGCAGGTCCATATGGACTATACAAAATTTTCTTTCTCAGAAAAATGTTCCCAACACTCTCCTTGAAATTTGTGCCAATAAATGTTGTACAATAGCCTTGGAATGCATGTCAATACACTCATAAAACTCTGTTGTTGTCCTCCTCGATTTTTGTGCACATTTAATGTTGTACGACCTCCTCAAATTCGTACTGTACAGATTGTTTTCTCTGTTGTCTTCTACCTTGAAACACGTGCCTACTAGCTGCCTTGAAACTCATGCCCTAACTCTGCATATGTTTCCTCTATCTCAAGCTCGACCTCTCTCTTTCTCTTGCTCTCAACAATGAAAATCAACCCTAGCAATGGGTGCGCCCCCTTACCCTAATCGACCTCATGAGGGAAGGTGAAGAGTCTCTTCATCCAATGGTGGAGATTAAATGAGATCAATGTGTTGGGTATGTGTTATATTGTTTGCACGAGTAGTTATGTTCTTTGCACGTGTTGGGTATGTGTTATATTCTCCAATATTGAGGAGATCGGTTCAAGAACGAAGGCTACCGGAAAGGTATACTCCATCTTATTTCCATTCAAATTTTGCTTTGTCTATTACTGATGATGATCCTAGAACTGTTAGGGAGGTAGTGGATTCAGAGGATGGAAATCTATGGAAAAGGGCCATGGACGAAGAAATGACATCTTGGGATAAGAATGAGGCTTGGGATCTAGTGGAATTGTCGACTGGAAGAAATCCCATTGGTATTAAATGGGTATTTAAAAAGAAACTGAATGCAGAAGGAAAAGTGGAGAAATACAAAGCTCGGTTAGTAGCAAAGGGTTATTCCCGGGTTGAGGGAATTGATTTTGGTGAGATTTTTTCTCCTATTGCCAAGTTAACCTCTATAAGATTTTTGTTATCTGTTGCTGCTGCATTTGATTTTGAAGTAGAGCAAATGGATGTGAAGACAACATTCCTACATGGGGATCTGGAAGAAGAAATCTATATGAAGCAACCATAAGGTTATGTTGTGAAGGGAAAGAAGGAGCTGGTATGCAAGATGAAGAAGTCCCTGTATGGTTTAAAACAATCACCAAGGATGTGGTATAAAAAATTTGATACTTATATGCTGGGAATTGTCTTCACAAGAAGCAAAGAGGATCACTGTGTGTATTTTAAATTAATTGATGATCATTTGATTTATTTGGTCATGTATGTGGATGACATGTTATTGATAGGAAACAACAAGGAGGTTATCCAAGATGTGAAAACTCAATTGTCCTCTGAATTTGACATGAAGGATATCAGTGCTTCAAATTTCATTTTGGGCATGGAAATTAAAAGATATCGGAAAAAGAGGAAACTCTGGTTAAATCAGAGAAAATATGTCGAGACAATATTGCAGAGGTTTAATATGCAGGAATGTAAACCGGTCAAGGTTCCTATTCCTGTTGGGGTAAACTTATCTGCGGATTAGTGTCCCAAGACACATGAAGAGGAGGAGGACATGTCTCATGTTCCATATGCGAGTGCATTTGGCAGTTTAATGTATGCAATTGTCTGTACTAGACTGGACATTGCACAAGCAGTGGGAGTTCTGAGAAGGTATATGTCAAAACCAGGAAAGGAGCATTGGACAACAGTAAAAAGGGTTTTTCAAGTATTTGCGTGGCACTGCTAGCTATGGATTGTGCTACCAAGGAAGACTGGGATTGGATAGAGTGGTGGATATACATGGCTTTGTGGATTCAGACTAGGTTGAAGATCTGGATCGTAGGAGATCTACAAGTGGGTATGTGTTTAACCTGTTTGGAGGAGCAATAAGTTGGATGAGAAAAAGACAGGTTGCAGTGGCACTTTCAACTACAGAATCTAAATACATGGCAGCCACTCATGCAAGTAAGGAAGCAGTATGGTTACAAATATTGTGTTCAAGTATTGGATTGGTACAACAAGCTGTAAGGATAGATTGTGACAGTCATAGTGCAATTTTTATGGTGAAGAATCCAACTTATCATTCAAATACAAAGCATATTGATATTCAATATCACTTTGTGAGAGACATGGTTGAACAAAATAAAGTATTGTTGATGAAGGTGGAAACTTTGAAGAATGTTAGAGATTCATTAACAAAATTTGTGAGCACTGAGAAATTCTCTTGGTGTAGAGGATCCATGGGCATTTTGGCCTTGGATTGTTGACTATGTAACCCTGTAACCCCCTGTATGAAAAGAAAACAACAAGTGGGAGAATGATGGGTATGTGTTATATTCTTTGAACGAGTAGTAGTGTCTGAGCGTATGCGACATATGCACAGGGGTTCGGGGGCAGTGCCCCCGAGAATTTTTTTTCCTCAAAAAATGTGTCACATATTTTTAGGTGGTTTTTCGACACATGGTTTCTTTGCCGATGGTTTTCTATTTCTGGTTAAGGAATTAGGGTTATGGACTAATCCAGGTCATTGGGTTAGGGTTTTTGGATGCCACTGGCTCCTATATGTATATTGTATTGTCAACAATGTATCACCATGAATGAATATAGAATATGTTGGTTTTCCCTGTTTGGGTTTCCAGGGGAACGATATCTGTGTAATGTTTGTATTTTCCATTGTATATTTTATGTTCTTTTATTGAAAATCAGTTTGCAGTAAATATTGTACAAGGTTAAATTCTACATTTGGTATCAAAGCTTTGTTGGCTTCAGGGAGACGCCTTTGTGGTCAAGGGTTTGGCTCGGGACTGTGATAAGCCTTGTTACAGTGGGAGATCTGTGGTATTGATTTTTCAGGTGAAAAGAAATGGTAAGCAATTCGAAGATGGAGATTGAGAAGTTTAATGGGAAAAGTTTTGAGCTGTGGAAGCTCAAGATGGAAAATCTTTTGGTGGATAGAGATCAGTGGATCACGGTAGATCTAGGTACTGCACCTACAGGAACTTCAACAAATGACTGGAAAAAGTTGGATCATAAGGAAAAGAGCACAATCTGACTGTGTCTCTCCGATTCATTATTACTGAATGTGTCAGAGGAAGATACAACCAAAGACTTATGGGAAAAGTTGGGGAACTTGTATCAATATAAGTCCCTAGTAAATAAACTATTCCCGAGAAAGAAGTTGTATAACCTGAGGATGAGAGATGGAGACTTAGTGGCAGAGCATTTGAACACCTTCAATACATTTGTAAGTCAATTAGTATATGTTGAGATTAAAATTTCAGATGAAGATAAATGTATTAGTTTACTATGTTCTTTACCAGACTCTTGGGATAGTTTTGTTGTGGCCATAGGTAGTAATACAACTACCTTGAAGTTTGATGAAGTGGTATAATCCTTGTTGTCAGAGGAGATGAGACGAAAGAATATGGAAGGACAGAGCACATACACATTATTTGCAAGAGGACGTTCCCAGGAAAGAAATAGATCTAATTTCTCAAGTGGGAGATATAAGTCTAAGGGTAGATCTAAATCTCCCAGAAAGTTTGTAAGGGTATGTTGGAGATATGGAAAAGAAGGGCACTACAAGAAGCAGTGTAGATCCAAAGTTGAGAAAAAGAAGGGATCTGAAGAATCTCCGTCTACAGAAGAAAACACCTCCAAGGAAGAAGGAGGGGATGTGTACTTGGCTTCTTCAAGCACACATGCAGATCATGAGGCATGGTTGGTTGACTCTGGTTCATCTTTTCATATGACTCCCCACAGTGAGTGGTTCTGTGAATATGAAATGTATGATTTCTTAGGTGATGATTCGAAAACCAGAATCATAGGACGAGGAAAATTCAAGTTGAGGCTCATAGATGGAAGGATTAGAACACTGCCTGGTGTTCTGCACATCCTAGTTTTGGCTAGAAATTTGATTTATGTAAGAAAAATGGATGATGCAGGGGTAAAAACAATATTTGAAAAGGAAACCTACATGATGGTTCGAGGAGCAATGGTGTTGCTAAAGGGAGTTCGGTTTGGAAATTTGTATAAGCTTCAAGGAAGCACTATTAGTGGCGAGTGTAATAGTTCCATTGTTCCTGATATTGGAGTTGAAGAAGAAAGAACTCCTACAATCTATGGAGAAAAGGTTATGTTGTGGCGTCAAATACTGGGGCATATCGGAGAGAAGGGTCTTCGACTACTACACGGTAAAGGTATGGTTGAAGGTATGTCTATCTGCTCTCTAGATTTTGATTTATGTGAACATAGTCTATATGGGAAGAAAAATTGGGTAAGATTCCCCTCTGGTGCAACGAGGGTAGAGGGAATTTTCCATCTAGTTCATAATGATGTTTTTGGACCTGTGTCGGTCCTATCATTCGGAAAATCTATGTATTATGTCTCATTTATAGATGACTTCTCGAGGAATAATTAGATATATTTCCTCAAGAAGAAATCCGAAGTCTTTGACGGGTTTAAAGAGTTTAAGGCTCTTGTTGAGAATCAAATAGAGAAAATAATTAAGGTGCTGACGACAGATAATGGTGGAGATTTTTGCGGGAATGAATTTGAAGAATTCAGTAAGAAGTGCGGTATATAAAAGCATAAGACTACTCCATATACACCTCAAAAAAATGTATTTGAAGAAAGGATGAATAGGACGTTGATGGAAAAATAAAGGTGCATGCTCAGTGGTGTCGGGTTAGGGAAAGAATTTTGGGTAGAGGCAGTGGGTACTTCATGTTACTTGGTCAACAGATCACCCTCATCAACATTGGATGACAAGACTCCACAAGAGGTATGGACTGGTAAGGAACCTTCTCTCACACATCTCAGGGTATTTGGTTGTGATGCATATGTTCATGTTGTTAGAATATGATGGATGTGCTCCTTTTACCATAGACAATATCACTATTGTCACCCAACCATAGGCCAAAGCCACCCTCTGAGCACCTTAACCTTGACAGAAGATCACTCCAGAATAAAACCCTAGGTTGGATAGCCACACAAGGGGCAACACACCTTTCTCCAAGGATAGTGCACTAAACAAGAGTTGATCAGATAGTCCAAACCATAACCAAGAGATATTCCAAGCCAAAACGGAATTTGCTAGCTGCAGCAGCTGCAACGACAACTCTCCTCCAAACCTACGCACAAAATTGGCTAACTGCAGTGCGCACAAGTGAGCTCTGCAGTTCTGAGAATGCCTGCCAGAATAAAGACTGGCCTCTTGTATTTATACTAATTATGGCTAACTGCCTGGGCCAACTTCTCATTCTGGGTACCTATTTACTCAGTATATATTATTTCTTTTGGCCGACTTCTTCTCTTAGAGGCTAATAACCTAATACAAATTATCCTCTTGAGTTGACTTGTCTTCTAAGGTTATTAGCCAACTCATTAGGGTTTCTTCTTACTTCCCAGAATATTATATTCTCGCCATGTTTACACGTGGAGGTAAATACCTCCCGCAACTACCATAATATCAACACTCCCTCCTAGCTAGGGAGGTATTTGAAGGTAATAGTCTTAAGAACAAACATACCATTTACTCGGTAGCATCATCATAGTCGTATAGACTATCTCGTGACTAGATCATGAGCACCATCATCACTATCAGTGTCAATAGCTGCATCATCTTTCGAAACCATACTCCATCTGAGTAATAAAACATGATGTCAGATAAGTCACTCACTCCATAGAGTGACACAAGAACCATCATTCTAATCCGAACATATGTCCTAGAAGAATAAATGTCCTGGACCATTTTCCGTCTGGGAAATCTCTGTCCATTGATCATCCGTCTAGATGATAATCATTTCCAACACTGTTGATAGTCTTCAAGGCAATAAAAATAATATCATTCAATAGAACACAACTGTGTCTATCCATAGTAGTACACAACTACAATCCAGTGGTACACTTCCACACCAAGTAACACACAGATACTTGATCAGTGACACATAGTCACAATTAGTGGAACACATCCACCACAGTAGCCGAAGACATACAGTCTCCATAACAATCATCTGATATCAACCTGCACAGAAAACATTATTATGATATAAACTGAA
Source organism: Picea engelmannii (assembly GCA_009831015.1). Classification (NCBI taxonomy): domain Eukaryota; kingdom Viridiplantae; phylum Streptophyta; class Pinopsida; order Pinales; family Pinaceae; genus Picea; species Picea engelmannii. The sequence continues at coordinate 36,902 of ML857742.1, forward strand.
TCATCTGGGCCATTCTTCCACTCACATCTATGAGATCAAGAAGAGCATTCTCCCTCAAAAGGTTAAACATCAATGATGAGCTATCTAGACTATTACTCTCAAGCAAGGAAGAATAAATGACCTGATTTCTGAGCTTGGACCATTCCCCACCCTGGGCCATTCATTTGGCACTAGACAAAGTGCAACCTAGAGAGAATGAATATTCCCTAAGGAATGACTGTCTGGACCATTTCCAAAGGAAATGACTGTCCTGCACCAACCTTCAAAATGGACCATTCTTCAAATCTTCTCACAACTGTGATCCTTGAAAGAATGATTGTCCGACGAGGTAGACCAGTCTTCTTGATTAACCATCAAGAAGAGAGACTGTCCTAGACCATTCCCCATGTTAAACATAATGGGAAATCGTTGTCTATGGTACATCAACAATCCATCGAAGAATTTTCATTATGAAAATGATCGTTCGATCTGGACCATTTTACGAATTGGAAAATGCCTATCCATGAGAAATATCAAACCACTTTCCAAACTGGAAAGGAACTGCTCATCCTGGACCATTTTTTGAACTGAAAAATGACTGTCCATAAATCAATACCACATCAGTTCTCCCTCCCAACCTTGGATTCATCTCTTCCTTTTTCAATAAGGAAGTCGTCTCCATGAGCTCTAGCTTGATTACGCAAACTCTTTCACCTTGGACATAGGCTTTACCAGAATGTTTGCTTATCTGCTCATCTGTGGAGATATATATATATTGGAGAACCACTTCTCTTTTATGGACTTCATCACGGAGAATGTAATGCTTGATCTCAAATGTACTTCGGTCTTTCTGGAACAATGGTTTTCTCTAAAGGCTTCATATAGCTCTGATCAATATAGTATATCATTATTGGATTCCTCCTGGTTTCCTGCTAGCTCATAACATCATGGAAAGGGTCATACTGGAACATATCCAAGTGGTACTTCTTTTGTCATCATGAGAGTTTGTCATAGATTTGTAATCCATCATCCTGGAGTTCTAAGTAACCATTCTGATATAATATCTCTGTTATAGAAAGTCTTCACCACGCTTCTGCTGTGCATTGGAGGTTCTTCACCAACTTGTCTTCTTCCATCAACATACAAGGGTCTCTTTCTGGTATACCTCAAAGCCTTGAGGTTTATCTACATGTAAACTCCAACCCATGGATATTGTGAACAATATATTGGCTCATGTAGAGGTATGTCTGGTTTACTTGGAGCAAACAATCATCATAGTCTTCTCCCTCCATCTGGGAGAACCTCTAGTCCTTGATCTCACAATGCTTTCATTAATAAGTCTTTCATACACTGTTCTTCATCACAAACTTCAGTTCCTCTTCTTGATTGTTTTTAGCGAGTCCATATCAGGCTGGTAATCTTGTGATTCTCGATACAACGACTAGTTGTTTCGACTTCTCTTTCTTTCTTGGAATCTTCATGTTCTTCCTCATGTTTCTCATTAGCTCTTGAGTCCATGGAGTTTTCTATAGATTCCATGATCTAAAGATTCCAACTTATTCCTTTCATCATAGGATCATGGATGTGGATGGATAACCAGGGATACTTTAAGGCTTCTTTTCGAAGAAGGGTTCTTTTGAAGTCAAACTGAACACGTACTGCTTTTCATGGTTGCTACCATGGATATATATACTACATCATCTTCAATGGATCATAGGATTAGCTCCCTCCTAATCCTTGCTTCATGTATGAGTGCATGTTTTTATTTTGGAAGTATATAATCGGCTCCATGCTTCCATCTGCATCCTTATTGCCTTCTGTAAGGTGTCATAAGTCTTTCTCCAATTTCTTCTTGATTGTTGATTTCGGCTTATCTTGCAGCTATTACTTATGTAATAACTTCCACATGATTTGCTTGATGTACTTCATTATTTCATGTGTATTTTCTGACTTGTAGTCATGATGATAGAAATCCTTATATTATAGATATAGTTCTTCTTGGAACATATTATCTTCTAAGAGATAGATATACAAGATATGTACAGAGATTATGAAAACAAGATATGTACAAGAACTAAGAAGAGTATTGTTATCTTGTATTTAGACGAAGAAGTATGTTTCATCCTGCTTAGTCTTCTTTGAAGGTTCCTTTTCTTCGACAACTGATGCTCCATGTGTCTCCTTCCTTTTATTTAGCTTGGGAAAATGATTCTTGTAGTGACCATATTTTCGACAGTTGAAGCATTGTATTTCTAACATATCTTTCTCTAGATTTGGCTTCTTTCCAAACTTCCTTTTGTTCCTAGAATTCTTGAATCTTGTTGTGAAGGCTTGATCATAGTATTTCTTTTGACGTTTCTCTTTTGCACCGATCCTTGATTCTTCTTGAGCACAACAAGTCCAAAGTTATTCAAATGTAGGATACTCCTTCCTTGTGTTCATACTTGTGGCAAATGCATCCCATGTATTGGGGAGACCATTGAGTACTATGTTTACCAGTTCCTTCTCTGAGATGATTTATTCAATAGCTTGTAGTTGATATCTTAACTGAGAGATCCTCACAAAGTATGATATTACACGGTCATCATCATTCATCTTCATCTCACAAAGCTCATTCTTCAGACCCATTACTTGTCCAATGTTTCTGACTGAGAAGAGGTTGGTTAAGGCATTGTACATCTTCTTTGATGAGTCAAGATGGGCGATGTAGGGTATCAAGTGGTCTTTTATAAAGTCCACTATGATACTCATGAAATTGATGTCACCATCTTTGAACTTCTCCATAACTACAACGTTTTACGGTTCCTTCTCTTTTCTTTCTTCAAACTCTGGTTCCGCGATCTTTCCTTTTATGATATACAACACCTTATTCTTGGCAAGGATGAGGTCAATCCTTGTCTTCCACGCTATGAAGTAAGAAGCTCCATATAACTTGTTTTCTGACTTCATAGAGTAAGTCATGGCTTCTTTTGACTTGGTCAACCCTAGATTTGACCAAAAACTCAAACTTGATGTCTTGGCTTGCTGAGAGTACTAAGAGATGCGCTAGGCTAGGGCACACTTGTCTATCCATAAATTAGGTCAATCCCTTCACTTAAGGTGCCTCAACAAGAGGGTTAGGGTTTCTACAACTGCACCTGCTAGTAACCCTAGTGACAGTGCTTTGGTGACTGCTCCTGCTAGAAACCCTAGTGGCAGTTCTTCAACGAGCTTAACATCCTTATGGCTATGCTCCCTTCCAGTGGTTAGACTGAATGAAGGAGGTGTGGTCCCATAACCTATTAGAATATGATGGATGTGCTCATTTTACCATAGACAATATCACTATTGTCACCCAACCATAGGTCGAAGCCACCCTCCGAGCACCTTAACCTTGACAAAGAATCACTCCGGAAGCAAACCCTAGGCTGGATAGGCACACAAGGGCTAGCACACCTTTCTCCAAGGATAACACACCAAACAAGAGTTGATCAGACAGTCCAAACCATAACCAAGATATATTCCAAGCCAAAACATAATCTGCTAGTTGCACCAGCTGCAACGACAACTCTCCTCCAAACCTGCGCACAAAACTGGCTAACTATAGTGCGTACAAGTGAGCTCTGCACTTCTGAGAATTCCTGCCAGAATGAAGATTGGCCTCCTATATTTATACTAATTTTGGCTAACTGTCTGGGTCGAATTCTCATTCTGGGTACTTATTTACTCAATATATATTATTTCTTCTGGCCAACTTCTTATCTTGGAGGCTAATAACCTAATACAAATTATCCTCTTAAGCCGACTTGTATTCTAGGGTTATTAGCCAACTCATTAGGGTTTCTTCTTGCTTCCTAGAATATTCTATTCTCACCATGTTTACACGTGGAGGTAAATACCTCCTGCAACTACCATAATATCAACACATGTTCCAAAGGAAAACAAGAGTAAGCTAGATAAGAAGGCCGAAAATTGTATCTTTATTGGATATAAAGATGGTCTCAAAGGTTATAAGATTTGTTACCCAGAAACTAAGAAGGTAGTGTATAGTCGAGATGTGGTATTTAGAGAAATGAAGGATGTTGTTAAACAGGAAGTCCTACCAAGTAAGGAAGAACCAGAGAAAATAGATTTTGATTTAAAGGACGATGAGTCAGACTCTACAGAAGAACATGAATCAGAAGAAGAAGATCCTCATACTCCAGTATTGAGGAGATCGGTTTGAGAAAGAAGGCTACCGGAAAGGTATAGTCCATCTTATTTCCATTCAAATTTTGCTTTGTCTATTACTGACGATGATCCTAGAATTGTCAGGGAGGCAATGGATTTAGAGGATGGAAATCTATGGAAAAGGGCCATGGAAGAATTAGAAATGGCATCTTTGGATAAGAATGAGGCTTAGGATTTAGTGTATTTGTCGACTGGAAGAAATCCCATTGGAAACAAATGGGTATTTAAAAAGAAGTTGAATGCAGAAGGAAAAGTGGAGAAATACAAAGCTCGGTTAGTAGCAAAGGGTTATTCCCAGGTTGAGGGAATTGATTTTGGTGAGATTTTTTCTCTTGTTGCCAAGTTAACCTCTATAAGATTTTTGTTATATGTTGTTGCTACATTTGATTTTGAAGCAGAACAAATGGATGTTAAGACAACATTCCTACATGGGGATCTGGAAGAAGAAATCTATATGAAGCAACCAGAAGGTTATGTTGTAAAGGGAAAGAAGGAGCTAGTATGCAAGATGAAGAAGTCCCTGTATGGTTTAAAACAATCACCAAGGATGTGGTATCAAAAATTTGATATTTATATGCTGGGACTTGGATTCACAAGAAGCAAAGAGGATCACTGTGTGTAATTTAAATTAATTGGTGATTATTTGATTTATTTGGTCTTGTATGTGGATGACATGTTGCTGATAGGAAACAACAAGGAGATTATCCAAGATGTGAAAACTCAGTTGTCCTCTAAATTTGACATGAAGGATCTTGGTGCTTCAAATTTCATTTTGGGCATGGAAATTAAAAGAGACCGGAAAAAGAGGAAACTTTGGTTAAATCAGAGAAAATATGTTGCGACAATATTGTAGAGGTTTAATATGCAGGAATGTAAACCGGTCAAGGTTCCTATTCATGTTGGGGTAAAGTTATCCACGGATCAGTGTCCCAAGACACATGAAGAGGAGGACGACATGTCTTATGTTCCATATGCGAGTGCAGTTGGTAGTTTAATGCCTGCAATGGTCTGTACTAGACCAGACATTGCACAAGAAGTGGGAGTTCTGAGCAGGTATATGTCAAAACCAGGGAAGGAGCATTGGACAACAGTGAAAAGGGTTTTCAAGTATTTGCATGGCATTACTAGCTATGGATTGTGCTACCAAGGAAGATCGGGATTGGACAGAGTGATGGATATACATGGCTTTGTGGATGCAGAATGGGTTGGATATCTGGATCGTAGGAGATCTACAAGTGGGTATGTGTTTAACCTGTTTGGAGGAGCAATAACTTGGATGAGCAAAAGACAGGTTGCAGTGGCACTTTCAACTACAAAATCTGAATACATGGCAGCCACTCATGCAAGTAAGGAAGTTGTATGGTTATAAATATTGTGTTCATGTATTGGATTGGTACAACAAGTTGTAAGGATAGATTGTGACAGTCAGAGCACAAATTTTTGGCAAAGAACCCAACTTATCATTCAAAGACAAAGCATATTGATATTCAATATCACTTTGTGAGAGACATGGTTGAAAAAAAGAAAGTATTGTTGATGAAGGTGGACACTTTGAAGAATGTTGTAGATTCATTAACAAAATCTGTGAGCACTGAGAAGTTATCTTGGTGTAGAGGATCCATGGGCATTGCTGCCCTGGATTGTTGACTATGTAACCCTGTAACCCCCTATATGCAAACAAAAAAACAAGTGGGATAATGTTGGGTATGTGATATATTGTTTACATGAGTAGTAGAGTCTGATTGTATGCATGGGGCGCACAGGGGTTCGGGGTCAGTGCCCCTGAGAATTTGTTTTTCCTCGAAAAAAGTGTCACATATTTTTAGGTGGTTTTCATAACATGGTTTCTTTGCCGATGGTTTTCTATTTCCGTTTAAGGAATTAGGGTTATGGATTAATCTAGGTCATTGGGTTAGAGTTTTTGGATGTCACTGGCTCCTATATGTAAATTGTATTGTAAACAATGTATCACCATGAATGAATATTGAATATGTTGGTTTTCTCGGTTTGGGTTTCCAGGGGAAAAATCAGTGTGTAATGTTTGTATTTGCCATTGTATATTTTCTGTTCTTTCACTGAAAATCTGTTTGTAGTAAATATTGTACAAGGTTAAAATCTACATTTGGTATCAAAGCTTTGTTGGCTTCAGGGGGACGGCTTTGTGGTCAAGGGTTTGGCTCGAGGCTGTGATAAGCCTTGTTATGGTGGGAGATCTGTGGTATTGATTTTTCAGGTGAAAAGAAATGGCAAGCAATTCGAACATGGAGATCGAGAAATTTAATGGGAAAAGTTTTGAGTTGTGGAAGCTCAAGATGGAAGATATGTTGGTGGACAAAGATCAGTGGATCGCAGTAGATCCAGGTACTGCACCTACAGGAACTTCAGCAGATGACTGGAAAAAGTTGGATCGGAAGTCAAAGGGCATAATCTGACTGTGTCTCTCCGATTCAGTATTACTGAATGTGTCATAGGAAGCTACAACCAAGGATTTATGGGAAAAGTTGGGGAAGTTGTATCAGTCTAAGTCCCTAGTAAATAAATTATTCCTGAGAAAGAAGTTGTATAACCTGAGGATGAGAGATGGAGACTCGGTGGCAACACATTTGAACGCCTTCAATACCGTGGTAAGTCAGTTAGTATCTGTTGAGATTAAAATTTCAGATGAAGATAAATGTATTAGTTTACTGTGTTCTTTACCAGACTCCTGAGATAGTCTGGTTGTGGCCATAAGTAGTAATACAATTGCCTTGAAGTTTGATGAAGTGGTCTCATCCTTGTTGTCGGAGGATATGAGACAGAATAATATGGAAGGACAGATCATAGACACATTATTTGCAAGAGGACGTTCCTAGGAAATAAATAGATCTAATTTCTCAAGTGGGAGATCTAAGTCTAAGGGTAGATCTAAATCTCCCAGAAATTTTGTAAGGGTAGGGTATGTTGGAGATGTGGAAAAGAAGGACACTAAAAGAAGCAATGTAGATCCAAAGTTGAGAAAAAGAAGGGATTTGAAGAATCTTCGTCTACAAAAGAAAATACCTCCAAGGAAGAAGGAGGGGATGTGTACTTGGCTTCTTCAAGCACACATGCAGATCATGAGGCATGGTTGGTTGACTCTGGTGCATCTTTTCATATGAATCCCCATAGGGACTGGTTCTACGAATATGAAAGGTATGATGGAGGTAATGTTTTCTTAGGTGATGATTCGACAACCAGAATCATAGGACGAGGAAAATTCAAGTTGAGGCTCAGAGATGGAAGGATTAGAACATTGCCTAGTGTTCTGCACATCCCAGGTTTGGCTAGAAATTTGATTTTTGTAAGCAAAATGGACAATGTAGGGGTAAAAACAATATTTGAAAAGGAAACCTGCAGGATGGTTCGAGGAGCAATTGTGTTGCTGAAGGGAGTTCAGTTTGGAACTCTGTATAAGCTGCAAGGAAGCACTATTAGTGATGGGTGTAATAGTTCCATTGTTCCTGGTATTGGATTTGAATAAGAAAGAACTCCTACAGTCTCTGGAGAAAAGGTTATGCCATGGCATCAAAGACTGGGGAATATCAGAGAGAAGGGTATTCGACTACTACATGGTAAAGGTATGGTTGAAGGTATGTCTAACTGCTCTCTGGATTTTGATTTCTGTAAACATTGTCTATATGGGAAGGAGAATCGGGTAAGATTCCCCTCTGGTGCAACAAGGGAAGAATGAATTTTACATCTAATTCACAGTGATTTTTTTGGACCTGTGTCGGTCCCATCATTGGGAAAATCTATGTACTATGTCTCATTTATAGATGACTTCTGGAGGAATACTTGGATATATTTCCTCAGGAATAAATCCGAAGTCTTTGATAGGTTTAAATAGTTTAAGGCTCTTATTGAGAATCAAACAAAGAAAAGAATTAAGGTGTTGAGGACAGATAATGGTGCAGAGTTTTGCGGGAATGAATTTGAAGAATTTTGTAAGAAGTGTGGTATAGCAAGGCAAAAGACTACTCCATATACACCTCAGCAAAATGGAGTTACAGAAAGGATGAACATGACACTGATGGAAAAAGCAAGGTGCATGCTTAGTGGTGTCGGGTTAGGGAAATAATTATGGGCAGAGGCAGTGGGTACTGCATGTTACCTGGTCAACAAATAACCCTCATCAACATTGGATGACAAGATTCCACAAGAGGTATGGACTGGTAAGGAACCTTCTCTCACACATCTCAACGTATTTGGCTGTGATGCATATGTTCATGTTCCAAAGGAAAACATGAGTAAGCTAGATAAGAAGGCCGAAAAGTGTATCTTTATTGGATATAAAGATGGTCTCAAAGGTTATAAGATTTGGAACCCAGAAACTAAGAAGGTAGTGTATAGCCAAGATGTGGCATTTAGAGAAATGAAGGATGTTGTTAAACAGGAAGTCCTACCAAGTAAGGAAAAACCAGAGAAAATAGAGTTTGATTTAAAGGATTATGAGTCAGACTCTACATAAGAACAAGAATCAAAAGAAGAAGATCCTCATACTCCAGTATTTAGGAGATCGGTTCGAGAAAGAAGACTACCAGAAAGGTATACTCCATCTTATTTCCATTCAAATTTTGTTTTGTCTATTACTGATGATGATCCTAGAATTGTCAGGGAGGCAGTGGATTCAGAGGATGGAAATCTATGGAAAAGGGCCATGGACGAAGAAATGGCATCTTTGGATAAGAATGAGGCTTGGGATCTAGTGGAGTTTCTGACTGGACGAAAGCCCATTGACAACAAATGGGTATTTAAAAAGAAGTTGAATGCAGAAGGAAAAGTGTTGAAATACAAAGCTCGGTTAGTAGCAAAAGGTTATTCCCAAGTTGAGGGAATTGATTTTGGTGAGATTTTTTCTCCTGTTGCCAAGTTAACCTCTATAAGATTTTTGTTATCTGTTGTTGTTGCATTTGATTTTGAAGTAGAACAAAAGGATGTGAAGACAACATTGCTACATGGGGATTTGGAAGAAGAAATCTATATGAAGCAACGCAAAGATTATGTTGTGAAGGGAAAGAAGGAGCTAATATCAAGCTGAAGACGTCCCTGTATGGTTTAAAACAATCACCAAGGATGTGGTATAAAAAATTTGATACTTATATGTTGGGACTTGGCTTCACAAGAAGCAAAGAGGATCACTATGTGTATTTTAAATTAATTGGTGATCATTTGATTTATTTGGTCTTGTATGTGGATGACATGTTGTTGATATGAAACAACAAGGAGATTATCCAAGATGTGAAAACTCATTTGTCCTCTAAATTTGACATGAAGGATCTCAGTGCTTCAAATTTTGTTTTGGTCATGGAAATTAAAAGAGATCGAAAAAAGAGAAAACTTTGGTTAAATCAGAGAAAATATGTCGAGACAATATTGCAGAGGTTTAATATGCAGGAATGTAAACCGGTCAAGGTTCCTATTCCCGTTGGGGTAAAGTTATCTGTAGATCAGTGTCCCAAGACACATGAACAGGAGGAGGACATGTCTCATGTTCCATATGCGAGTGTAGTTGGAAGTTTAATGTATGCAATGGTATGTACTAGACTGGGCATTGCATAAGCAGTGGGAGTTTTGAGAAGGTATATGTCAAAACCAGGGAAGGAGCATTGGACAACAATAAAAAGGGTTTTCAAGTATTTGCGTGACACTGCTAGCTATGGATTGTGCTACCAAGGAAGACCAGGATTGGATAGAGTGGTGGATATACATGCCTTTTTGGATGCAGACTGGGCTATAGATTTGGATCGTAGGAGATCTACAAGTGGGTATGTGTTTAACCAGTTTGGAGGAGCAATAAGTTGGATGAGCAAAAGACAGGCTGTAGTGGCACTTTCAACTACAAAAGTTGAATACATTGCAGCCACTCATGCAAGTATGGAAGCAATATGGTTACAAATATTGTTTTTAGGTATTGGATTGGTACAACAAGCTGTAAGGATAGATTGTGACAGTCATAGTGCATTTTTTCTGGCGAAGAACCCAACTTATCATTCAAAGACAAAGAATATTGATATTCAATATCACTTTGTGAGAGACAAGGTTGAACAAAAGAAAGTATTGTTGATGAAGGTGGACACTTTGAAGAATGTTGCAGATTCATTAACAAAATCTATGAGCACTGAGAAGTTCTCTTGGTGTAGAGGATCCATGGGCATTGTTGCCCTGAATTGTTGACTATGTAACCCTGTAACCCCCTGTATGCAAATAAAACAATAAGTGGGAGAATGTTGGGTACGTGTTATATTCTTTGCACGAGTAGTAGTGTCTGAGCGTATGCGTCGGGCATGTAGGTTCGGCGGAAGTGTCCCCAAGATTTTTTTTTTGCCTCGGAAAATGTGTCATATTTTTAGGTGGTTTTTCGAAACGTGGTTTCTTTGCCGATGGTTTTCTATTTCCGGTTAAGGAATTAGGGTTATGGACTAATCTAGGTCATTGGGTTAGGGTTTTTGGATATCGTTGGCTCCTATATTTATATTGTATTGTAAACAATGTATCACCATGAATGAATATAGAATATGTTGGTTTTCCTGGTTTGTGTTTCCAAGGGAAAAATCTCTATGTAATGTTTGTATTTGCCATTGTATCTTTTATGTTCTTTTACTGAGAATTTGTTTGCAGTAAATATTGTACAAGGTTAAAATCTACACAACGGTGGAAATAAAATCACTTTATCCACTCACTTTCCCTAAGTCTTAAAAATTCACCTTTTAATTTGCATCTCACAAATTAAATGACTAGGGTCCACATTAGGCACTTTCTCACCCCTTAGGCGCCTAGGTGATGAGAAACACTTGCCTAGTTTTAATTAAACTTTTAACACCAAGTGACAGTCCTAGAGGTTTGTGAGATTCTCGAACTAATCTGGAAGTTGTTTCAAGTGTCTGCACCTAAAAAAGTGAAGATATTGGAGGTTTGTGAGATTCCCGAACGAGTCTAGCAGATGCTTCAAGTAGCGACACACAGACAAGCGAAGATGTTGGAGGTTTGTGAGATTCTCGAACGAGTCTGGAAACCACTTCAAGTAGTCGCAGCCAAAGAAGTGAAGATGTTGGAGGTTTTTGAGATTCCTGAATGAGTTTGACAGTTGGCGCAAGTTGGAGCACCCAGAAAAGTGAAGATCCTGAAGGTTTGTGAGATTTCCGAACAATTCTGGTAGCTGGTCCAAGTCGAAGTATCCAGACAAGTGAAGATATTGGAGGTTTGTGAGATTACCAAAAGTGTCTGGCAGCATTGCAAATTGTTGCAAACGTTCAAGTTGAGATGTTGGAGGTTTGTGATATTCCTAAACTTGTTGGGTGAAACTTCATGTTTGTGGACAATCTCAAATGTCTAAGGTCATTGACATGGAAGAATATTTTTTGCAATGTTTCGATAACACATTTAAGTTCATTTTTTTCGAGGTTCTTTAACTGCCCAAATGTCTTTGGTAATCGTAAAATGGTTGCATCAATAATGAACTTCCATAGGTCTAAAGGTGCCTGCAATACAAGGCAATCTTAAATATAATTGTTAATTTCCCCGGAAATAGCAGTTGCCTTGTTATTCAATTAAGAATCAAAGGCACTTTCCAATACATATAGGCTCGAAGCCATTACAAAATAATCATTTTGAGCTTTATTCATGTCATTATGGGAATTGAATCCAGGTGGGGAGGATAACAATCATTCCTCACAACCATCCAAGCTACACCCAATTGACTATTGTAACCTTATATTAAGGGAAGAGAGGTACTTTTTAATTCAAGCAAATTTATAGGTATTAAGGATGCATGGTTTATGATATTGCAAATGTTTTAGAAGTATTGTACAATGGTGTGTTGGGAAAGAAATCAACACACAACCAAAAATGGTGAATTTCTCTTTCCAAAGTAGAAATTGTCACTTAGGTCATACCTTCACCACTCTTTGTTGAGATTGCATGAATCGTTCAAATGACTAACAAGATTGAGAATTGGAGCCCGCATACTAATGTATGTTTTAGTTCTACTAATCCTCTTTTAATCTATATTTATATATGTAGGTTTTTGTCTCTAATTTTATATGGTATAGTTTATTGCATGCAATTTTTATACATAGATTAGTCTAAGAAGTCTATTTGATACCTCAATTTCCTTTCATGGGAGTCCATTGAACACATCCAAAAACTTTGTAACCGTTGGTTCAAATCCAAGTAGAACAACACCTGTGAATGGCATGTAAACATGTTTTATTTCCCCTACACCAAAGAAGGAAGAGCGAGAAACATCTTGACAATTGGAAATTTTCTTCGGTTTTCTCCATCGGAGTGAGGGTTTTGTTTTGCACATTGGTTTTTCCTTTACTATATGTGATAAGACCATGCAATATGATTTTAAACATAAAGAAACAATAGATATATATGGTATACATTTTGCAAAGAAACAAATGAACAACATTTAACGCAATACAAGATCTGTCAAACATGTGGATATGTGGTGCAACGATAGTTCATTTAAGTTGGATCACAACATTGCATTCGAATGGGACACATGTTCGGCTTCGATATCACGCCCACATACATGTTTTGGATTTCCCATTGAGCTCTTACATTAATTGAACTTCTCTACAACAAGAGGATTTGTCAATGCATCAACAAAATTCTCCTCTTGTCACATTTAATCAACAACACCATCCCCTTAATGAAAGGGTATTGAACATATGTGTGCTTGAACAAAGTGTGATAGGTGAGATTTTTCCAAATAAACGGTGATTTAACTATCACATTCAATGAACATTGCCCTTAATTTAAACAAGGGTTGCATGGCAACGCAGTCCCTGCCGAGTTAGTTGGGAAATACATGTTGAACAATGAAACTTAATATAACTAAATGCACAAGTAATGAATATTTTTTTCAAAAGATAATAATTGAGGGTTGTTTGTTATTCAAAATGTATAATGAACCGTACGCTGAATGGAACTATAATATTCATAAATATAATA
>WSFP011399235.1:0-26767 GCA_009831015.1 Picea engelmannii
AAAAGGGGCTAAGTGTTAAGCCTAGGGGGCTTAAGCCTTGGGAATAATATTTTATTATTATTCCAAAGAACATGTGCATTTTATGTTTTTTTATCCTAAGTCTTGGCAAGGGGAAAACATGCAAAGGGGATGCATGCTAATGGAACACATGCAGTTCCAAGGGTGACAAGTGTCAACCCTGGTGCATGCGAATAAAACGGCCAAGATGAGCCGTGAGAGGGGTTCCTCCTCCATTCGTCCCTAGACTATCCTGACCATGAAACCATCTGAACTCTTCAGGAAGACCTTCATGCATTTTGGAAGTTGGAAAGAAGACCTGTGTGATTCTTGAGGAAGCCCAGTGTTGACTTCGGGAAGCCTGTGTTTGTTTCTGAGTATATCCTTTGTCTAAACAGTATGAACTTGTGTTGACCCCTGCATGGATTTTTTTTCATGCGTCCCCGAGAACCAGAGTGTGAGTCTATCCTGTGTTGCCGGATTGAGAAATAAGAAGTGACCTACCATTGTTGAACCTATTGGAAAGCCCATGTCTATTTTCCCCGTGGGTTGTTGTGGCCACGCAGTGCTAGACTACGTGTGGCTTGTTGTCCAGTTGTGAAACACTCTCTCCCGGTGAGAGAGGTGATTGAGGTTGGAAGAAAAGGTGGTTTGGCCTAGGAGTGACTCTCTCCAGGTGAGAGAGTGTGCAGAGGAAGGAGAGAACTCCTAGAAGGAACCTTGTAGCTGCCACAGAGCTCAGAGACTTCCGGTCCGGTCTATTGCTGTAACCCAAGGCAAGGGAGGTTAGTAGCCGAAGGACTGTCTAGGTGAAAGAGAAGGTGTATACTCCTGGGGTAGAATAGGGATGTGGGGAAGGAGAGTCTGTGGGCAGTGAGAAGGAGTGGTTCCTGGGAGATAATTCCTTCCTTGTGACTGTGTGTTTTCCCTGTAACCTCAGCCTAGCCTAGGATTCCCTGCCTTGGGGTGGAGCTTAGTCCCAGCTCGGGGGTGACCCACTGCTGAGCTAACGAGCAGTGTGGTCTAAGGTTGGGAGGTTCATGAAAGGCCTTCACTTGGTAGGTGGCACTGCCACTGTATCAAAGATAAGTACCAGATGATGCTTTAATTATGTTTTTGTATCTCTGTGTATTATAATTATAATGTATTCCGCTGTGCATTTGGATTAATGTTATTGCCATGGATTATTTATGTTAGTAATAAATTTTTGTGCTTATTCTGAGTTTAAAATATATTTCTTGCTTAAATGCATGTGGATTATATAATGCTTGTATGTGTTATGAGAAAAGTGGCACTACAATTTGGTATCAGAGTGATTAAGCCTTGGGACCGAAAAGTGGCGCTACAAGTGCAGCCATAGGAGGTTGACTAAGGCAGTCAACGACACGATTGGAGATACATATCTTATACGTGATGTTGAGATGGCACTACTGCAGGTAGGTGGACCACTTCTGATGGCGATCGTTTTGCAATTTCCCCTGTGTTTGTATGAACTGTAGAGGCTTGTGATTAGTGTGTATGATCGTCTCTTTCCACATAATGTAATTTTTCCATTAAAGACAGGCTTGTACAATGGAATACATTTCCTTGTCATAGGTGGGGTATTTCTAGACAGTATCAAAGAGTGTCTCACTATGGTATGCCACACAATGCCTGTGTTTAGTGAGAACTGTGCCCACAACATATTCAAATGCATCAGTCTCAATCTCGAATAGTTGTTGCAGATCATGAAAGGAGAGTATTGGATCTAAGCACAAGTGATGCTTTAGATTATTGAATTCTCATTGCTTTTCCTTCCCCCACATGAACTTGGCCCTACCACTGCCCTTGGTCACCTGGCTGAGGGCCCAGGCAATATGGGAGAATCCCAGCATGCACCGTGGGTAGAAGTTGGGTAGTCCCAAGAAGCTCTGAAGCTCGGTCAGTGTGGTCGAGGTTGGCCAGTCATGGATGACTTGGATCTTAGTTGGATCAACATGTACCCCATTCTCATAAAAAATGTATCCCAGGTATTGGACCATGTTCATGCCAAAAGAACATTTTTCCAAGTTGGCATAAAGCTTGTGCTACTACAGAGTGATCAAAACCTGTTGAATATGTTTCATGTGATCCTCCCACATTCTACTGAATATGAGGATGTCATCCAAAAATACTACCACAAAGTCGTTGGTGAAGGGTCTCTGATCCGAAAAGATATTTTAATGACTGTGGTTGAGTTATTAATTGCATGTGTTAATTAACCATTTATGAAGATGAACCAAAGAGGATGAATTTAATGAAGAAACATAGCAGCCATAAAATAATATACATATCTGAACATAAGCATGAATAAAAGAAAACCATAACAAGAGAAGTGATAACGGAGTTCGGCAAGGTTTCCTACATCTCTAGGCCTTTGTCTTAGTGAGGGAGGTTTCTTTATTAATTATTCAATGCTTGAAAAGTACAAAAAAATTACATCAAATGGATCTCATACTTGTCTCACTATGTTCTTATCGAACTCAGAAATCCAACACAACTGACGGAACTAAAAAAGACTAACTGTAGCCCCGAGAAATGGCCTGCAAAGGTCTCCTCCTCAAGAGCTTCCCTGCATAAAAATGGCTTTGGCTTGGCTCTGCTTCAGCATAAATCTGCTTTGAATATCCTCCATGGCATCAAACAGGCTTGGTTTATATAGATCTAGAGTTGGTTATCATTCCCCAACTTCCTCCCAAAATCTGGGCTAAAAAAGAGTCCAATATCTCCCAATAATGTCCAAAATCTACGATTACAGGCTTAAAAACAATAAAAAATCCAAACTGTATAGTTAAAAACCCACTTTATCTAAATATATGGGCTAATCCCTCAAAAGGTGGTGATCACCCCCTCTAAACGGGTCACATGCACCTTAATTTGGCCAAGCGTTGGCCCTTAAATCGTGCTAGCCCCTAAATTTATGGCACATATGATGTGACTTGGTCTAAAATAGGAAAGATCCTGCGCGCCTTTCAGGTGGAAGCTCCTAGTTTTGGGGTTTTCACCATGGAACCACCCTTATCAGCTCCTACACACTTCTGGATATATGGCATTCAGACAAGTGACCACGGGTTGGGGCTTAGCCCCAGTCCCCTCCTTTTTGTGGCTTAAGTAAAACATGCAACATTTATAATATAATGTGGGCTTATATTAATAAGTCACATGGTGAGCAGGTCGGTGTTGGAACATTACTCAAGGCGTTGGCTTGTTTTTTGGTCGTGCGTTCAAAAACCACGGACCCTAAACATATTTTTGAAACTTTCCACATGTTTTTATGACTGTGTGTCATGTGGCTTCCCATGCCTGGGCCACGGGGCACCACCACATTTGACAATTCACATGCCATGTGTCGATAGTGTATTGGTCCAAGTTTGCAACATCTTCCCAGTCATAGGTCACTAGTTGTCATCACCTACCTTTGCCACATCAGCATCATTAAGAAACCTTGGTGATGTCATGTTGATGTCAGCATTGACTTTTTTCCAATTCACCCTTTGACTTTTTAGTTGTTTGGGAATCTTATTAGAGTATGATTACTCTCGCATATGGAGCCCATTTGAGAAAGTAAATATATGGCCAGAATCATCACGATGAGACAGTCGTAATGGAATTGGTTTCGTATGATTCCGATAAATTTCATTTTTGAGCCTTTTCTGGACCTAGAAGCCTCCTGGATCCGATTCTGGATCACACCTCCCCACTAAGGACCTTTTGGTCCCCAAAAGGTTACTGACCAGTCAACAAGCTCGGGATAGGCCACCTGGATTGTCCTCTACCTTTGAACTCTGTCCTGTGCACCTAGCTCATCAAGATCAACTTTAACACAATCATGACAACTAACAACATATTTTTAGTCATTTGAACCCTGTTACATCTTACTGAAGCCACTATCATCCATGTAGACAACATTACTAATGATAGTATCAAAAACATAACTGCAGATGAGTTGATATACTTGTAATATTTGCATGACTTGAGCTTATCTTGAAGCAACTTGTGATTGATTTTCCATTCAATAATCATTTCTTGTTCTTTCTTAAGATCGATTACTTCATTTGAAACAATTATAGGTTTGTTTCTTGCTTGAACTACCTTCTTTAACTATTCCATACTTTGAAGTTTTTTATTTTCCTTAACATGATGAGCATGAACCACATAATCTTGACCTGCTTTGGTTAATTGATATTGATTCTTTGTCCTATAGAAGATTGCCTTATGATCATATAAGTATGGACTACCTAAGACCATTCCAAATTCACTTAACGACACTACATCACATGTTACCTCATCCACATACTTAGATGAAATTGAAAATTTAATTGTGCACTGTTTTTTTATGTGCATTTGATGATGATTTCTTATCCATTTAAGTCTGTAAGGCTTATGATGTACTTGTGTTTTTAACCCCAATTGCTTAACCAATTATTTTGATATTAGATTAGCTTGAGATCCACTGTCGATTAATGTGTTGCATGATGGTCCTTATATGAAACAATTTACTTTTACAATCAATTGCTTCACCAATTTTACCTGTCACACCAACCAGTGAGACCTTAGATTCGTCACCCGAATCCGATCCCAAGTTCGTGGGTCTTGTTTTTGCTGCCACTATTTTATTTCCCTTCTTTTCCTTGAACCACTTTGGCCTCTTCTTAGGATGCAACTACCAACATCTATCCTCATCATGTCCCTCTTTCTTGCAATTCTTGCAAGAGGGATTCTTGTCCTTTATCTCCACTGCATTTGCCTTTTTTCCATGCCACTTGCTCTTGGTCCTTTTTTCTTGAAGACAATTCCCTCTATACACCTTCTTTCTCTGCTTCAATATACGTTGCTTGAACAAAAACCTCATCAAGGTTAGTGGGTCCAAACATGAATACATTATTTATAATATGTGCAGTTAAACCTCCTATATACTTCATAAGGGTTTCATGTGTATGTAAAGGGATATCTAACATCAATGCCATTTTTTTACAGCCATCTGTGTATTCTTGCACTGTTTGTCCTTTCCTTAGTTTTAAAGATTTCCATTCCATTAATGCTTTTTATTTATAACCCAAAGGATATAATTGTTTCCTAAGTGCATAAATGAAACTTTTCCATGATGGAAATACATTACCCACTTGTTGCATTCTGTTTTTCAACTTTCTTTGCCACCAGATGAGATTTGTGCCTGCAAGTCTCAAAGATGCCAACTTGATTTGTGTGGCCTCATCCTTGATCTGTTGCACACTATAATAAACCTCCATATGCCTGACCCAATTGTCAAGTATCTATGCATTAACTTCACCATCATATATGGGAAACTCAAATTTAACATCAAGTTTTAATAATGGCATTTTATTCTTATGTTTATGAACATGTTTCTTTGCATTGGATTTAGAACTTGAACTTGAAGAAGAAGGAGAAGAAGGAGGTGATGATAGAGGTGAAGGAGGAGTCTAAGGAGGATCCTCTTTGTCATCACTTTTTCCATTTGAATATTTACCCAGATTTGGTCTTTTTCATTCCAAGAAATCCTCGTACAAAACTTTCACCATCTCCGAAATAGCAAGGAAAGTTTTCCGAAACTCTTTCTCATACTGAGAAACTCCCTCTTCCAATGCCATCTTCTTGGTGTGAGAAGATCTCTTTCTCAATCCAATTAATGGATTATCTTCAACAAGATCACCTTCACCATGCTATATATTTTCCCTGGTTAACATGCAAAACTCAATTCCAAACGTCAACTAGCTCTGATACCACTTGATCTAAAAATCGAAGCTTAGCAATTTAAAACTATAATTTCAATTTTATCAAGAATTTTTTCTGATGGTGCATGTGAATATGAAAAAAAAAATAATATTATAATATTAAGAGAATATCACATCATATAAAGAAGAAAACCATCAACAAATTCAACACAATAAGTTGATAACGGAGTTCGGCAAGGTTGCCTACGTCTCCGGGCCTTTGTCTCAGTGGGGGAGGATTCTTTATTAATTTTTAAATTATTTCAAAGTACAGAAAAATTACATCAAATGGATCTCATACTAGTCTCACTATTTTCTTCTCTACCTCAGAAATCCAACACAACTGACGTCACTGAAAAAGACTTAGTGTAGCTCCCATAAATGGCTCGCAAAGGTCTCCTCCTCAAGAGCTTCCCTGCATAAAAATGGCTTTGGCTTGGCTTTGATTCAGAATAACTCTACTCTGACTGTCCTCCATGGCCTCAAACATGCCTACTTTATATAGATCTGGAGTTGGTTATCATTCCCCAACTTCCTCCCAAAATCTGGGCTCAAAAAGAGTCCAATATCTCCCAATAATGTCCAAAATCCACTATTACAGGCTTAAAAACAATAAAAAATCCAACTGTATAGTTAAAAACCCACTTTATCCAAATATATGGGCTAATCCCCCAAAAGCTGGTGCGTGCCCCCTCTAAACTGGTCACATTCACCTTAATTTGGCCAAGCGCTAGCCCAAATGGCTAAGCATTGGCCCTTAAATCGCGCTAGCCCCTGAATTTATGGCACATATGATGTGACCTAGTCTAAAATAGGAAAACCCATGTGTGCCTTTCAAGTGGAAGCTCCTAGTTTTGGTGCATTCAACATGGAACCACCCTTATCATCTCCCGTGCGCTCTCGGATATATAGCATTCAGAAAAGAGACCATAGGCTGGGGCTTAAGAAAAACATGAAATATTTATAATATAATGTGGGATTACATTAATAAGTCACATGGTGTGTGTGTTGGTGTTGGACCATTACTTAGGGCGTTGGCTTGATTGTCGGTCATGGGATCGAAACCCATGGATGCCAAACATATTTTTGAAACTTGCCACACATTTTTATGACTGGGTGCCACTTGGCTGCCCATGCCTGGGCCACATGGCACCACCACATTTTACAATTCGCACGCCATGTATTGGTAGTGTATTGGTCCAAGTCTGCAACATCTACCTAGTGACAATTCACCACTTGTCATCACCTGCCTCTGCCACATCGACATCATTAAATAACCTTGGTGATGTCATGATGACATCAACATTGACTTTTTTCCAGTTGACCCTTTGACTTTTTAGTTGTTTGGGAATCTGATCAGAGTGTGATAACTCTCACATATGGAGCCCATTTTATAAAGTAAATATATGGATGAAATCAGCGTGATGAGCCGATCACAATGGAATTACTTTTGTCTGATTCTGAGAACTTTCATTTTTGAGCCTTTTCTGGACCTAGAAGCCTCCTAGATCCGATTCTGGATTAGTCTCAATAAATCATCCATCAACCTCATGAAAGTGGTTGGTGCATTTTTTAAGTAAGAGGGCATGACTAGCCATTCGTAGAAACCTTCTCTAGACTTGAAGGTTGTCTTCCATACATTAGTTGGTTCGATGGGAACCTGGTGCTAGCCAGACTTCAGGTCAATCTTGCTAAAGAAATTTTCCCCCTTGAGTTGGTCAAGAAGGTCATCAATCCTGGGAATGGGGTAGCAGTTCCTGATTGTGATTTTGTTTAAGGCTCTGTAATCAATTCAGAGTCGCCAAGTCTCGTCCTTCTTCTACACCATGTACAATCGGGCTTCCACAAGGGGAGGAGTTGGGTCTGATGTGCCCCTTTTGAAGAATATCTTAGATCTGACACCTGATTTCATCATTCTCCATCAATGAGCAATGATACCCCTGTAGATGAGGTGAAGATGTCTCTGTATTCTTCCATGATCCCATCCACTTTCTTCTTCTACAAAGAGAGACGATGTGTATAGGCTACAGATGTGGCGATGACCTTATTCTTACTGTCAGCACGGATCACAAAGAAGACAAACTTCCTAGTCTATGAAATGACCTTACTACATTTCTTAGCAGACATTAAAGAAATAGCAGTAGGCGGCACCACCTCTGGGATCGTGTACAATTGTCTACCCAAAGTAATAATAACACTACGGGGTCTAGACTCATACACAACATGATGCTTCCACGAATATGGTTGTCCTAAAAGAACAACACAAACTTCAAGGGGATAAATATCACACAAAACCTCATCTTTGAAAGGCTTGATGTCGTAGGGCAGACGTCACTGTTGGCTGACACAGAGATCTATTCCTTGACGAAAACAATCGATGGTGTAGGGCTGCGGGTGTGGTTTCGTTGGAAATTCCAACCACTTGACGAACTCTACTGAAATTAATTTCTTCTGACTATTTTTTTCGACAATGAAATGAATCAAAGCCCCCCTTGAGCCACATCTTCGAGTGAAAGAGGCGTTCCCCTTCCTCTGGTTCTTCTCGTTCGCTTGGCCAGAATTTGGTGGTAGTGACAATGGCACTGGGTTCAACATCGATAATATGCTTCCCTCCTTCAGGATTTGACTCAGAATCATAATCAGCCTCTAACTTGGAATCCCTTAGCTTGGCCACAAGGGACTACTTGGAGCGGCATTCATCGGTGTTGTGCCAAGGAATTTGATGGTACTCACACCATTTTCCCATGTCCTTCTTTGTCTTCTCATTGCCCTTCTTCTGTTGCGGCTTGGATGGATTGTCCTGAGGGTGGTGATATCGAATTGGTCCCTTGGAGTGTGGGTTGGGGCTGCCTTTTCACTACTTCGACTGTGAGGGGTTTTCAGATCCAAACTCTTTTCGTTTCTGCTTAAATTTATTGTCGATCTTGACAGTGTATCTATAATTCATGCCTAATGAGGCAATGTTCAGGAACTCCATTTCTATTTTAATGTATCTATGAAAAAAGTTGTGGTATTTGAGAACCAGATGACTCTCAGAGTCTTTGACACTTAATTTGGTGCATAGGGTATGAAAAATATTGGTGAAATATGGTACTGTTTGGTCCCTTTCTTGATGTAGGGTGGTCCATATGGTGTACTAGTCCTCGTAGCTTCCAAGAAGGTAGTATTGTTCTTTAATGTCATCCTAGAAGGAATCCCATGTAGGGGCCAACACAAACATTGTAGATTCCTTTACAGTCCTTTTCTCAGAGTAAGTATCCCACTGCTATTTAACATGGGAAACGACCTTGGGGAATGAAAAAGTGATCTTTTCCCTATCGAAAAAATTGTGGACCAAAAAATATCCTTCAAGAAAATTCAACCATTTATCTATAGCATCTGCATCTATCAGTACTTCAAATAATGGAATATCAAAATTTACATGTACCTTGAAGGGGGTTGCATGGCCGCTTGATGAAGATGCTTCTCCTGTGGCTAGCCGTCGAAGGATCTATGCGAAGTTGTCCATCATTTCATTCCTTTGTCGCATGAGGGCTTCCTTGAGCAACATTTTAGTAGGATCTCTTGCCCCATCATATTTATTTTTTCCCCCATGGGTTGTTGTTGAGTTCAGTGTGACCAATATTGTAATAGCTCGATTGGTTTGAGTCCCAACTTCTTGTACCTAAATCTCGTCGAGGACTTACATGAAGAAAAATAAATGAAGAGCAAACTTCTTTGATACCACTGATCCAGATTTAGGAGAGAAACCAACTGATTAATAAACTGAATACAATAAAAATAGAGAGATGAAGAATAACAAAAATATCCAATGAACAATATCTTCTATTAAATAATGAAATAGGATGAAACTATAAAACTATAGAACTGAAACACTTGCTCGAATGGTGGTAGCTATCTCTGAGAAGAGATGTGGGTGTTGCATGCATCCATCTGAGCATAATGGATTACAATGAGGCTCCAGATGCCTTTTTGATATTGCTCATGAATTCCAAAACTATAGACATGCAAAAACCTAACTCGAGAAGGTGAAACGCCAAAAGTTATGTGGGCCCTATGGGTAAGTTGGTGTAATTTGGTACCTCAACTTCGAAGGGCTATAAATTTTGCATACGACCTTCATTTTAGGTGCATGATAGACCATTGTAAAGGTACTTTAGAGAACTACACATTCTTCCATCAAAATCTGACTCTGTCTACAGTTTCACTATGGTGAGCCAAAAAAAAACCATGTTTAGGGCCTCGAAATGGCCCTAGAAGTACAATAAGATGTGCTGACATGAAAACATACAAAATAAGCTAATTGTATTAGGATATAGGCCACTCGTATCCAACTGGAGGATGTGTGGGGCTTCAAACAACCCCAAAAGTGTAGAACCCACAATTACAAAGCAGTACAGAAGAACGTTCTGAACATAAATGGACACGAGGAGCCAGTTGGAATAGGTGGGTGGCCACCAATATCCATGTGGATCAATATGACACTTGTTTGAGGAAAATGGTTGGCATTTTGATGATGTTATTGGTACATTGATAGAGGAACTTGTTGATGTTATCGATATATTCTTGGTACACTTGTTGGCGCATATTCTTGGCATATATACTTCAGTCATGAGATGTTATTAAATGGTGTTTAAATGCATGGTTGGCACATGGTATGGCATATGATGTACATGGTTGATGTTTTGTCCATAATTATTTATTCACCATTGACATATATTTTTTCTTCATGATGTATGGTATGGTATGAGTTTGATGCATGGACAACTCCAAAGATCGTCATAGGAAGATCATATCATTCTTGAGCAGTTGATATATGTTCCAGTTGAGTAGTATCATTTGCAACATAATTAGATTGTTGTAGTAGCATATTGTTCATCTTGTAGAGAAGATAGGGGGAGACATACCCACAGGGGGATTTATTCTTCTTTCCATGATTCCAGGAGGAGAGATCCATCAGATGCAGGATAGAAAGTTAGATTCTTGGAGAGATAACATATGCATGTTTCCAGAGGGGGTGATGGTCACAGGGGAATCATGAGAGATATGTATTTATCATTGCATCAGAGTGATATCCCTTGTTCAAAAGATTATATATTATTCATAAGAAGTGCAAAGGCATCTAGATAGGGGGAGCATCCCCAAGGAAAGTTCAGGAAGGGGGAGTAGACCCAAGGACATAACTACCCTCTTTCATTGATGTCAAAGTGGGGGAGATAGTCACATTGATGTGATTGAGATGAATATCGATGAATATGATTGCCATCTCTACATGTTTCCATCAATGATTGGTGTTGACATCAATGTTGGTATTGCCATCAATGCAAAAGGGGGAGATTGTTGCATTGTCATTGATGTCAAAGAGTTGATTTCAAGTATTTTCATTGTATCATTGATATATTAGTTGTTGGATCATGTGTTCATAGATGTATTTGATGTCTGAGGGATAATTTCATGCGGTGTCATAGTGATGTGTTTTCATGGGTTAATGTTCGAGATGGATTGATGTATATATGGGTTGACGTAAAGTTTGATCATTGTTGTCTTATCCTAGATGATAGGAAGTACCAAATGGATGAGCTTTAAAGTGGTCCCCTTATGGTGAAATTGCTCATGGGAAGACTCTTTGTGAAGTCCAAATGGTTAAGTGGTTGAGTCATCCTAGCAGTATGGTTAGGGAACTCAAGTTTGTTTGAGGAATAATGTTATGAATATCAATGAATTTTTCAGTAAGAATATTCTAGATGGATAACGCTTGTCATGCTATTTCTGATGATATGTGGAATGTCACATAACTCCTCACGGTTAGAGAACCCTCCACGGTTATGTCCATGTGAAGTTGGAGAACCCTCATGTGTTGTCTAGAAGCCCCTAGAAGGTCAAAGAAGTCAAATTATTCTATAAGCTCCTAGAATAAATTTGACTAGTCAAAGTATTTAATCATGGGTTAAGTGGTTGCAACAAGAAAACAATTAAAATTAAATCAGCTGCAATTATAAATGGATAAGTTACTATTTGTGGATAAAGTAGTTATGAGTGGAAAAATTGTTAGAAGTGGGTTAGCCCCAAAAGAAGGAAGTTGGTTGAAGTTGGTTAGATGATAAACCCTTGAAGAAGCTACTTGGAGAAGTATAAATAAGAGAGAAAGGGTCTCTTATGTATGAATCTCTTAAGCATAATGAAGATCTATTTTGGTGAAAGATTCATTGTAGGTACTCATGGATGCATGAGAAGTTCTGCAAGTCTAATATTTTGATGACGAAAGTTTCAGAGGTTCAAAAAGTCCTAGTTTTATGAAGGTGTACGTGGGATGCAGTGAGTTAGAGCATGTACGTATGTGGGCTAAAAGAGAGAAGGGAGTGTACATTTTGGAAAGACATGTATAACTAGAGTAAGTGTTGGTGCCAGGTTTCTGAAGTCTGAAGCAAGTTCTAGATCAACATTCTATAGGTTCAGATCTGCTATAGATGTTCTCATATGGGTAAATATTGTCTTGATTTTCTCATGGTACGGTGAATGTTGGAGGCTTTATTTGTATGGTTATATTGATGTCTAAATATGGTAGTTGGTTGGCTGAGTAGTTTAGTTATGTTCTGATTATGAGATATCCATGATCTATGATTTTGTATGCATGAGGAACATGCAAAGGTTGTTGGATGGTATAGATATTTTTATGATTGATGAAAGCACAGATTGAGCAATGACAGGAATATTACAGTGATATGTCACAAGTGGATGTGATAGGGGCAGTAAGGGTCTGAAGGGCCAAAAGGTTGAAGTTTCAAAAACCCTATTTTCTAAAGGTGTACACAGGCTAACAGAAGGAAGAGCACGTACATACGCATGTTGTAGCACATAAAGGGAATGTACATACACATGCTATACTATTGATAGGTCGTGTATCTGTTGGAATATTTGGTTCTATACACAAGAAGGGTCTTGTACTTGAGGATTGGGTTTCTCACATCTCATTTGGTGCTAAGATCTACAAGATGAGTCTTACATTGAGAGTTGGTGCTCTTGTGGGGTTGTTTCTCTTTTTAGTTGATGATGATAAACCCCAAGGATTGTAGTCCATAATACAAAAGAAACTTATACATATGTATTGTGTGAATTATGTTATTTATGGTGATGGTTCATTGATGATGTTTTCTGCTAAGATATGATTACATACAACCAACTAGTTATTATTGAAAGTAATGAATATTGAGTAATTGGTGATTTCTAACAAAGGTGTTTTGTAAATAAGTTGTTAAAACACCCCTACATTGATTCACCCCCCCACCCTTCTCATTGTGGTAGGTGTGTCCAACATGGTAAAGGTATGTTAAGGTATGTCTAAATTCTCTTTGTATTTTTTTTTATGTGAACATTGCATATATGGGAAGCAGAATCGATTAAGATTCCCCTCTTGTGCAACGAAGGTAGATGGAATTTTATAGTTGGTGCACAATGATGTTTTTGGACTTGTGTTGGTTTCATCATAGGGAAAATATGTTGGATCATGTTGTCATTGATGCCAATTCTTTGATTGAATGATGTCAAGGATTGATGTCAAGTGATTGATTGATACCAAGTAGTGATTGATTGATTGTTTTCAAAGAATTGATTGATGCCAAAGGATTGATTGATGATTGATGTAATATGTATTGTCCTTGATATGAATGCATAGATGAATATGGATCAATGAGTTTTCATTGATACATGATAAATATGGATCGATGTTGGCTCATTGATATATGATGCATAGTTGGTTTGATGAATTATTATTTTCTTATCATGGTTGATAAGGTGCACAAATGGATGAACTCCAAAGTGGTCCCATTATGGTTAAATCCCTCACGGGAAGATGATTTATGGTTGAGTTATCCTAGAAGTATGGTTGGATAACCCATGATTATATCTGGAGCAATGAGATGAAGATCAGTGAAGTTGTTGGTGAAACTATCCTAGATGGATAGTGCTTGTCATTCCATTTCCGGTGGTATGTGGAATGTCACATAACTCCTCATGGTTTGAGAATTATGGCCTTATGAAGTTGGAGGAACCTCATATGTTGTCTTGAAGCCCCAAAAAGTCAAAGAAGTCAAAGATCTTGAAAAGAAGAAATTATTATTTAAATGATAAAGTAAAGTGAAAAATTCAAGGAGGATTATTTAAATAATAAAGAGAAGTGACAAAATCAAGAAAGATTATTTAAATGATAAAGTGAGGAGACAAAATCAAGAAGGCATATTTAAATGATAAAGTAAATGAGAACTTTCTATTTATGGAAAGTGGTTAACCTAGAAATAAGTTAAGTGACCTAGAAATGGGTTAAGTGACCTAGAAATGGGTTAAGTAACCTAGAAGATGAAAAGTATAAATAAGATAGCAAGGGTCTCTTGCTAAACCATTCTTGTGAGAATCTCTTGCATATATTTTGTGTGTATCTCTTAAGCATGATTGAATATATATTCTGAGAGGGAGGAGATCGGGAGGATCTCATGGATGCATCAAAGTTTTAGAAATGTCTAAGATCATGACGAAAAAAGTCTCGAAACTTCAGAAACCCTAGTTTATGAGGTATACATAGGCTGTAGTGGGACAAATCGCATACACGCGGGCTGAAGGAGGACAGGGCACGTAGAGTGGATAAAATCATGGAGATTGTTTTTTGAGATGATGACAGGCTATTGAAGATTGAATAAGGTTCCATATATGCACTCTATGAGCTCATATCTACCACAGATATTCTGGTATGGTAATATCGATGCCTTGATGTATACTCTTGCTTGTTGTGTAGTGAATGCTTAAGGCATTCTTGGTATGGTTGTTGTGATGTGGTTTATGTTGGTTGATGAAGTGAGCAACACTCTTATGATTCAGTACTGATGTGATTTCTAGAGTATGTTGATTGTTTATATACATGATTGAGTAGCATTCATAATGTATTGTTGAGAAGCATGAGTAGGCTATTGGAGAGATTGGATGTGTTGTGACTAGCTGTGGGTCAATTTGGACAGTGGAAGACAAAAGAGAATGTGATTGTAGGTTGCAGAGGATATGAGTATGTAAAGTAAATAAAAAACTCTAGTTAATTAGAAGGTATACGCAGGTTGTAGCATAGACTATCCGCGTACACACGCGGGCTAAACTACTTGTAGGGGGTGTAAACACATGTGCTTCACTGTCAAAAGGTCACGTACCTATGACAGATTGATATATGTTGAGGATTGTTGCCTCATCTCAGTTGGTGTTGAGGGTGTAAGTCGAGTCTTGAATTATAGAATTGGTGCTCTTGTAGAGTTGTACTCTATTCAGTTGTTGTTGAAAAACTCCAAGGATTGAAGTCCGTAATAAAAATAAAATTTTACATACATATTGTGTTCTTTGTGTTCCTTGTGGAGATGATTTGTTGATGATATATTTCTGATATATGTTGCTGATGTGTGTTCACATTTAACTGGTTATAAATGACAACAATGAGTAATGAGGTAATGGTGATTGATAACTAATGAGTTTTGTGTAGGAGGGAAGTTTTGGGAAAAATATCCCTACACTATTCACCCCCCCTCTCAGTGTAGTCGGTGTGTCCAACAATTGGTATCAGAGCGGTCCTTCACTATACTCCTTAACAAGCTTGGAGGAGATCCATGGACACACAAATGGATGATGAAGTTCCAATCCTTGATGAGAGAAACTATTATACTTGGAGAATAGAAATGAGAGTGCAGTTGAAGGAAATGGGAATAGGTATTTGGAAGGCAGCCATTGGTGGATCAGTTTCATTGAAGAAAAAGTCAAAGTTTGCATCTCAAAGGGAAAGAAATAAGAAGGATGCATTGGCTCTCAAGACAATTCTTAGTGGACTCTCAATCCCTATCAAAGAGAGCATGGACCAATGCACTTCCACCAAGGATATATGGCTAAATCTAGAGGAGACATATCAAAAAAAGAAGGAGAAGGAATATATTGAAGACCACTCCAACAAGATCATTAAAGGTAACGAATATCCAAAAAACTCTTGAATGCATTATTTCTAAATGTGATCTTGAATACATTTCAAATGAAGACAACGAATCAAGTAATGATAGCAGAAAGGAAGATCTTGAAGACACTTCAAATGAAGGCAAAGAATCATGTGGTGATGTTGGCAAAAAGGAATATCTTGAAAGCATTTCAAATGAAGGTAAAGAATCCTCAAAGACCCTTGATTGCAATGATTCAAAATGTGATAATGTTGAATTTTTCTCTACAAGTGAAGAAGAAAATATAGAAATAGTTTGTGTAGCGTTTGATGGTAGTTATCCCATGGAAATAATAGAAGAAGATCTATTAGAACATCAAAATAAAGTTGAAGATGGTTTATATGAATATAGAAATGACCATTATTATATAGACTATAGTTATATTTTGGATAACACTAAGAAGTTTCTTAAGAAGAGTCAAAGGCACATATTGAAGTTAAAGGGAATGCTCAAAGAACAAGAAGAGAATAATAAGAATCAATTAGAAGAAAAGGAAGAAGAGATCACAAGATTAAAGAATGAAAAATAAGATAAGAAGGTAGATGATGATATTAGAAAAAGTTTTTAAACTATTGTCCATATCAAGACCCAAATTGAAGAAGCCAAAAGGGTAGAAGAAATATTGAAGAATCAAATAAATGAAAAGGATGAGTCATGTCATAAGTTAGAAGTTAGAAAGTGATGATAAAAAATAATGAAAGGCTATCTTGGATGCCTGGAACTAAACCATGAATTTGGATTGAGGCATTTTATGTTAAACAACAATAATGGTTATTGCAGTGCAATTATGGCACCTTGGTTATGTGATATATTATTGGAAGCTTACTTGTTGAATATCTTGGTGCATGCATTTGGAATATGGATGGGCTACATATTGAGACATGTAGTTGGTGAGTTGATGAGGTGATCATGTTGTGAATCGTTGATGAGTCATAGCTTGATCTATAGTTGATGTTTGATTGGAACATGTTCTATGGAGGATTTGGCATACATGTATGGGGATTCATCATGTTGTGGTATTGATGCATGGTTGATGTACTTGCTTGGTACAAGTGGCGATACATGTTGATGTGTAGGTTTGGTACACTCATAGATGGAATATGTTTGTATGATAGTACTTGGATAAAAGTACACCATTGGTATTACTTGATTAGCACAACAATTGGTATTTATTTGAGGCACATTGTTGGTATATTGGTGGATGCACATGGTTAGCATATTGATAGAGGTATAATATGGTTGCTACATTCCATGAATGATATATTTTGGCCAACTGTATGATGTTGATGTACATGGTTGATGTACATGGTTTATTTACATGGGTGACGAGCACACATTTGGTACATGATGTACTTGGTTGATATTTTGTTCATGATTCTCTATTTTATGGTTGACATATATTTTGGTTCATGATGTTTGGTATTGCATAAGTTTGATGCATGAACAGGTCCAAGGATCGTCATATAGTAGCATATTGTTCATATTCAATAAAATATAGGGGGAGACATACCCATAGGGGGAGTCATTCTTCTTCCCATGATTCTAGGAGGAGATATTTATTAGATGCATACTAGGAAAGAGCCCTATATTTGAAGAAAAAGCACAGAAGCATAATTCCAGGGGGAGCGATGGTCACAAGGGAGAGTATGAGCGATATATCTTCAACATTACATCAAAGAGATATCCCTTATTAAAAAGGGGAGAGATGATTCAGAGGAATATCCAAGGCATTCAGACATGGGGAGAAGCCCCAAGTAGAGAATGGCCCTTTTCCATTGATGTCAAAGGGGGAGACATAGTCACATTGATGTGATTGATGACTATTGATGTAGGCCGTGTCTACATGTTTGGAAGAGATAGTCACCTTGATGATTATTGATGGGGAGAGATAGTCACATTGAATATTGATGTAGAGTTTTCCTTGTCTACATGTTGACATCAATGATTCGTGTTGATATCAATGATTCGTGTTGACATCAATGTTGGTATTTCCATCATTTACAAAGGGGGAGATTGTTGGATAATGTTTTCATTGTGATGCAGGAGCATCACCAACAAGGAAAGTGCAAGCAAAGGACAATTGGATATGCACCAGCATGCATTTTGAAAACAATTTGAATTTCAAAATATGGAACATTAATGTATAACTGGAGGAAGTAATTGTTCTTAAATGTTTGGGGATTGTAACATAGATCTTGAACGATCCCTCTCATCTATTTTTTGGAGGTGTTAATGTAATCAATGTAAAGTAGATATAGACTTTAATTTTATTAGATATATTAGATCCGTAGGATGGAAAACTATAGAAATATCCCTCGTATGTATGGTATTGTATTATTATTCTCATTTTGGGAAAAGAGTAAAATTTTTAGAGCTATAGAGCCAAAGAGAGTAGAGAATAACAAAGATTGTAGAATTTATATGAGTAGAGAGATGTTTCTATTGAATCCATGTATAGATGCACTTGGATGAATATAAGGAAGCTTTGATCCAACTTTATGGTGTTTTATGAATTATGTTTACACTTATTGAATGGTATGTTTGCAAGTAATTTCAGTCTCTATTATGCATTTGTATCAATGTTGTGTATATGTATGATTTCATGTTGAATGTATGAATTCAACGAGAGGGAAAGTATGAGTTTCAATTGTTTCTCTTCCTAAAAAATCCTAAAAGGAGTGTAGTGAAAATCCGCAAAAAATGCATTGACACTTTCTAAGTTTTACCTCAGATAAGCTCAGGAGGGATACCATTCCTTTCATACTAGCAAAAGTGCAAGGATAGCACAAAGTCATGCAAGGTGTGTGCAGGCA
The DNA here is from genome assembly GCA_009831015.1 of Picea engelmannii. Classification (NCBI taxonomy): domain Eukaryota; kingdom Viridiplantae; phylum Streptophyta; class Pinopsida; order Pinales; family Pinaceae; genus Picea; species Picea engelmannii. Next base: position 18,571 of record WSFP011399235.1, read on the forward strand.
GGTTCAGGTCATAGAATTTTCCAACCCAATGAACGGTTGAAGAGTTTCTGTTGCAAGGAGTGCACAGAACTTGGAAGTTCAGATAATCATATATTGTCATGAAGCTGCAAGGAGTGCATGAAAGAATTACCTAGGATCATTGAATTTGTATCAAGAATCAATATTAGGAAGGATATAGACTTCAAAGAGTTCGAAGAGAAGACGAGGGTTGAAGTCATTTCACATAAATCAAGCTCAGAAGGCGACACCGAGTTATTTGGCCAGGAGCATTAAGAAATTGAATGGATGATTGAAATCATCCAAGGGAGAACCATCGATTCGTCATGGACTATTGGATCCAATAGATTTGCGGAGGAGTTAAGTTCGAGTGTCTTTCAAAACTTGCAAGCTCAGGAGGAATAGTCGTCATTAGATTTGAATCAATTGGAGTCATTGATATTGTTATTTCGGATTTTGACATTTCGGGGATCGAAGTGTGGAGAATGTCGTGACTTGGAGGTCTCGATTTACGAAACCTCGATACATGAAATTATAATACAATCTAGACTGTCAGATCGTGGGAAGCTCAGAGTCGTCAATCTGATGAGAAGAATTCGTGAGTTCGGACTTTAGGAGACGAGACAAGATTCGCATCGTGAACTCATGAGTAACGAAATCCTGACACGCTCAGAAGTTTACCCCAGGGTTAGGTTGAGGGTCACATAAGTGAAGAGTTAAGGGAGGATTTAAAGCTCCGTAAACCCATTTTGGGGTTTCAGGAGTCAAAGGAGTCAGAGGAATTCATCATAAGAATCGCGAAGTTGTGAAACCTGAAATACTCTTTCAGATAAAGGTTGTGGTCACGCTGGTTGGTCATGCGGAGTGGAGGTTCGCACCTAGTGGTTGTTCACACAAGCATAACTCATAAGAAGGACACGTGGTTATAAGCTCGAAGGTTCGAGTGGGAACTAAGGAGCCATTTCATCTCAGGGAATAGAAATATCCAACAACTGGGAGGTCACACAGAAGCTACTGAGGTAGGGGTGTTGCGTCGAGTGGTATCAAAGATTACAACTATTGTATTTTGTAAGAAAGAGAGCACAGAAGGCAAGTTGTGATTTGAATTCTACGTGGAACAGATTTAAACAATTTCGCTAAGAAGATGTCAAGAGAGACCAATTCCCGATCCATCCGTGGAAAGGAAAATGAGAGAACTTCATGCTCGATTGGATGCTATGGAGACAACACAGAGGTGAACAACTAATATTTGAGATATCAGTGAGCCTGAAAGTGAAAATGAGGCTGGAGCCGAAGAAGAAATTGTAGCTGAAGATGCTACAGAAGAACATCTACTCAAATATGTTGTAAGAATAGGGGCTAAATAAAAAATGGACATCCCAATGTATGAAGGTAATTTAGATGTTGAGGAGCTGCTAGATTGGTTTAGAGCTCTGGATAAATACTTCAACTATGAGGATATCGAAGAAGATAAGAAACTAAAAAATGTTGTCACTAGACTGAAAGAGCATGCAACACTATGGTGGGATGAAATGTAGGCTGATAGGTGTTGAAAAGAAAAAAAATGAATCAAAATCTTGGATAGGATGGTCGCAAAGATGAAAGCCAAGTTTATACCTAGAGATTACCAAATTAATCTATTTCAGAGAATGCAAAATTTGAGACAGAAGGGGATGATAGTGAAGGAATACACTGGCAAGTTTTACAGACTCAACATCAGGGAAAGTCATCATAAGAGAAATGACGAAAAGGTCGCCAGATACATGAATGGATTGAGATATGAAATTCAATATGAGATGAGCATGGTGACAATTAGGAATGTATAAGATGCTTATCAAATGGCTTCAAAAGAAGAAGAGAAATTGGCCCATAAGCAAGGTCAAAGGGGCAGAGGTAGAAGTCGGAGTAGAGGCAAAGCAGTTGCCTAGGATAGAGTAGAGAAGCCCAAATATGAGGAGACGAAACCTCATAACCACCCAGAAAGGGGTGGAAGTTCACAGGGAAGACAAGGCCGATAGGACCACTTTTCCTCGAGCAAGAGCAAGAGGAAGAGGCAGAGGTGGTGAAATGAAGTGTTTTGTCTGTGGAAATATAGGACACAAATATTTTTAATGTAAAGATAGAAAACGAGATGGAGGAGGCGAAGCTCACATTTCAGAAGTGCAAAAGTGAAATGTTGAGGTAGAAGATGCAAAAAGCGAAAGATCCTTAATGATGAGGAAAGTTCTCTTGAAGCCAGAGAAGGAGATAGAGAATCCAGTCCAAAGGAACAGTCTATTTAGAACTATTTTCAAGACCAATGATAGAGTATGAAAGGTAGTTGTGACCGTGGAAGTACGGATAACCTAGTATCCACAGAGATGGTGGAGAAACTAAAATTGGAGACAGTTGCACATCCGAGCCCATACAAAGTTTTGTGGTTGCAAAAAGGACATTAGGTAATAGCCACTAAACAATGTTTAGCTAAGTTTAAGACATGGGTTTATAGATATGAGATTTTATGTGATGTTATTTGCATGGATGTCTGTCAGCTTTTGTTGGGGAGACTATGGAAATATGACATAAATGTTGTTCATGACGGAAGAAAGAACACCTATACCTTGGAAAATAATGGTAGGACACACATGTTTCTACCAATTGAAGATAAGAAGGTGAAATAAGAAACAATAAATACTATACTTCTCATGAGTGGGAAGGAAATTTTGGATGAAGTCAAGAAGGACAAAGATATGCAATTTGCTGTGGTGAGGAAATTGAGAGTCATTTTGACTAGTACCTCAATAGATGATCTACCAGAGGAAATTCAGGAACTGCTGGAGAATTTCTCCGATATAGTGGTGGACGATTTACCTTGTTCATTTCCACCCATTAGAAGTATAAGCCATCACATTGAACTTATGCTAGGGATGAGTTTTCGAAACAAAGCAGCGTACAGATTAACACCGCAGGAGAATGAAGAGGTCAAGAAGCAAGTCCAAGATTTAATGGAAAAAGGGTTGATTAGGGAAATCTTGAGTCCATGCGTTGTACCAACAGTGTTAATTCCAAAGAAGGATGGTGGATGGAGAATGTCTACATATTCGAGGGATATAAACAAAATCACCATTAGGTATAGATTTTCTTTACCAAGAATGGATGACTTGATGGATTGCTTGAGTGGAGAATTTGTTTTTTCAAAAATTGATTTGAAAAGCAGATATCATCAAATTAGAATGAGGGAAGGTGATGAATGGAAGACAACATTCAAAACAAATGAAGGATTATACGAATGGGTTTTCATGTCGTTTGGTTTGACGAATGCACCAAGTACTTTCATGAGGTTGATAAACAAAGTCTTGAAATATTTCATTGGGAAGTTTGTAATTGTGTATCTTGATGATACACTGATCTTCAATAAGACTGAGGAAGAACATTTGAGACACCTAACTCTAGTAATGAGGAGGATGCAATGAGAGAAGTTGTTGATAAATATGAAGAAGTCATATTTCATGAAGAAAAAACTCATTTATTTGGGGTTCAGGATCTCTTCGAATGAGTTGAAGATGGATCTGGAGAAAGTAAAAGCAATCAAAGAATGGTCATCTCCAAGGAATATCTTTGAAGTCAGAAGCTTCCATGGGTTAGCTAGTTTCTACAGGAATTTCATCAAGAATTTTAGTGGGATTTGTGCGCCAATGATGGACACAGTCAAGAAAAGACACAAATATTTTCATTGGACAAAGGAAGTAGAGAAAAGTTTCAAGTTTCTAAAGGAGAAGATAACTGGACAACCAATTCTAGTTCTACCAGATTTTAGTATGACATTTCATGTGAGATGTGACATAAGTGGATTTGCGATTGGAGCAATCTTAAGTTAAGACAATAGACCATTTTCATACTTCGGTGAGAAGTTGAACGATGCCAAAAGGAATTATTCCACGTATGATAAAGAATTTTATGCAATCATACAGGAACTGAACAAATGGAGGCATTACTTGGTTCCGAAGGAGTTTGTCTTGTATAGCGACAATCATGCTTTACAATTCGTAACCAGATAGGAGAAACTGGAGTAGAAGCATGCAAAATGGGTTGAATTTATGCAAAACTTTACTTTTGTTATAAAGAACATTTCTGAAAATGCTAACAAGTTTGTTGATGCATTGACTAGGAAATTTTTGATTCTGCAAGAGTTTCGTGTGAAGACCTTAGGTTTTGAAAACCTCAAGGAAATGTACAAAGATGATTCAGATTTAAGGATGCTTATGAAGCATGTGAGAATCATGTTCTGAGAGATAGAATCCAATGGGTTGAATATTTGATCCATGATGAATTACTATTCAAAGGAAATCAATTGTGTATCCCGAAGAGTTATATGAGAGAGAATCTTCTGAAGGAAAAGCATAGTGGGGGATTGTCTGGACATTTAGGCCATGAAAAAAAAATTGTGCAACTGAAAAATTTATATTATTGGCGAGGGATGAGGATAGATGTGAAGAACTTTGTGAACAAATGTAGAATTTTCCAGCACGCAAAGGGAAAAAGAAAAAATACAGGATTGTATCAACCATTTCCAGTACTAGAGAGGCCATGGGATGTGGTAAGCATGGATTTTTTGTTAGGACCATCCAGGACACAGAGAGGTTTTGATTCCATATTTTTTGTAGTCGATAGATTCTAAAAAATGGCACATTTTATTCCATGTCATAAAACCAGTGATGCAACACACATTGCAAACATGTTTTTCAAAGAAGTTGTTCGACTTCATGGTTTACCTAAGAGTATTGTTTCAGACTAGGATACCAAACTTGTTGGTCATTTCTTGAGGACACTATGGAAGAAGCTAGGGACAAGTTTATCTTTTAGCTCAACATATCACCCTCAGATGGATGGAAAAACTGAGGTAGTAAATCAAGGTTTGGGGGATTTGTTGAGGAGTTTAGTAGCTGAACATTATAGTCCATGGGATTAGATTCTTTCGCAAGAGAAATTTCCATATAATGACTCACCTAACCAAAGCATGGGACAGATCCCATTCCAGATAATGTATCGAATGCAGCCAAGGGGAGTATCTAAGTTGAGAGACTTAGAGTAGAATGAGTTCAGAAGTGCTGGAGCAGAAGATTTTGCAGCAGAGATGCAAGAGCTCCACAATAAGATTAAACAATGGTTGCAAAATTATAATGAGGAATAGAAGCATAGAGCAGATCATCAAAAAAGAGAGCTTCAGTTCAAAGTGGGATATTTGGTATTAGCTCACTTAAGGAAAGAAAGGTTCCCAATGGGAACATATAATAAGCTGAAAATGAAAAATATAGGGTTGTGTAAGATTCTATGATAATTTGAGGCAAATGATTATGAGACAGAATTTCCAGATGGTGTGGGAATATCGCCCATATTAAACATAGCAGATTTGTATCCTTACAGAGAAGATGAAGGAGGAGGAACAAAGAATCATAGAGAAATTCAATGTGTTAAACAAATTCATGTAGCTGAAAAGCCGCAGATGGAAAAGATCATTGATCAAAGAGTTAGCAAGAAGAACTGGAGGAAGATGTATTTTTAATACTTGATAAAATGGAAGGGACACCAGATTGAAGATGCTATTTGGGAAAGTGAAGCAGAGATCTAGAAACATGGACAGATAGTGTAGGATCTCATGAATAGGAGTCCATGAATTTTTCAGCCAGAGGAGTATGATGCAGGAGCATCACCAACAAGGCAAGTGCAAGCAGAGGACAACTGGATATGCACCAACACGCATTTTGAAGACATTTTGAATTTCAAAAGATGAAACATTAATGTATAGCTGGAGGAAGTAATTGTTCTTAAATGTTTTGGGATTGTAACACAGATATTGAGCAATTGCTTTCATATGTTTGTTGGAGGCGTTAATGTAATCAATTTAAAGTAGATATAGACTTTAATTTGATTAGATATCTTAGAGATGCAGGAGGGAATACTTTAGAAAGTTTCCTCGTATGTATGCTATTTTATTATTATTCTAATGTTTGGAAAAGAGTAAAAGTTTTAGAACTGTAGAGCCGGAGAGAGCAGAGAAGAACAAAGATTGTATAATTTGTATGAGAAGATAGTTGTCACTATTGAACCCATCTACATATGCACTTGGATTAATATAAGGAAGATTTGATCCAACTTCATGGTGTTTTATGAATTATGTTTGCACTTATTGAATGGTATGTTTGCAGTTAATTCCAGTCTCGATTATGCATTTGTTTCAATGTTGTGTATATGTATGATTTCATATACAAGTAGGACAATATTAGGTTGTACTGTGATAATGAAAGTGACATTCATATTGAAAAGAACTCATCATTCCTTTCTAACACTAATCATATACAACTCATGTACCATTTCATACAATCTTTCTTGGAATATGGACATTTGAAGTTAGAAAAGATACATACTAGCCAAAATCTTGCAAACATGTTAACAAAGGTAGTAACCAGGGAGAAAATGAGTTCTTTCTCAGTTTTAGTTGGTCTTCAAGAATGAAGGTGAAGATGATAAATTTTCCAAGTCCAAGGTGGAGTATAGTCCAACAGGTACAACAACAATGGAGTTGTTATGATCAGTCTCCAAGTGGGAGATTTTTGGTTGTGGAGCCTGATTATCTTCTTGATTTAGAGGTTTGTTTCAACCGTGCTTGGACCCAATTCCATAATGGGGGGGTGTGTGGGGGATTTCCCCCCAAAAAATGTCTCTAGGGGGGTTCAGTTGGGCGGGGGGGGGAAGAAACAATTTTTGTAGCCACCCCCCTAGCAGGGGATGCAAGGGAAGTGCCCCCGAAGAGACAATTTTGGAAAAAATGCCTTGTAAAATATTGCAATTTCATAGTCAATCTGGACTATTCATTACAAGGTCACACATCTGCGGTAGAAGTTGTTTTAAGGTTTTTTTCCCTAGAAAGAAACTCTCTCTTATGAGGGAATTGTATTATGGTTGTGTATTATCATGAATATTGTATTCTGAAAGAGGAGACTATGATAGAAAGAAGAGGAGGTTATAATGGGCATGTTGTAGGTTCTATCCCTTCATTTTGCTGGATAATAAAAGGAAAGGACTTGGAAATTTCTCTTGTGGACATTGCCCACATTGGGTGAACCACACATATCTGTGTCTCTAATTTATTGTGTATATTCAGTGTTTTACTTACGCATTTATTTTATTTTATTTCTCTACGATCCTGATTTTCTAACAACTGGTGTCAGATCGAAAGGTGACTCGCAGGAAAAGAGGGTTCCTTGTTTAAGTGGGAGCAATGGCGGAAAATGGAAAGTTTAGGGTTGAGAAATTTAATGACCGAAACTACCATTTATGGAAGATGCAAATGGAATATTATTTATATCAGAAGTATCTATTCCTACCATTGGGCGAAATAGAAAAAAAGATGATGGAAATGAAGGATGAAAAATGGGAGGTTCTTGAGAGAAAGGCACTAGGAACGATACAGCTGATCCTGGCATCATCGATGGTTTTAAATATTTCAAAATAAAAGACAACGAAGGAGATGATAGACACATTGGCTAAACTATATGAAAAATGCTCAACATCCAATAAAGTATTTCTAATGAAGTGATTATTTAATATGAAGATGTCAGAAGGTGGGTCTATTATAGATCATTTAAATTAATTTAATACAGTTACTAATAAGCTAATTTCTATAAAAGTGGACTTTAATGATGAGGTTAGGGCTCTTCTAATCCCGTGCTCATTGCTAGAAAGATGGAATGGCTTGGTCATGGATGTAAGTAACTTTGTCTCTGGTTCAAACACTCTAAAATTTGATGATGTTGTTGGTGTTATCCTTAGCGAGGAAATGTAACAGAAAAGAATAGGTGAGACATTAGGTAATGCATTGAAAGTGGAGAACAGAGGAAGAAAAAAGGATAGTAGGAAGAGCTTAGGGAACCGTGGGAATTCTAGGAAGAAAAGATCCAAATCTAGAATAGGAAAGACAGAGTCCTATAATTGTGGGAAGAAAGGACATCTGAAGAAAGACTGCAAAGGTCCAAAGAAACAAAGAGATGGACAGTAGGAGAAAAATCAAGAAGAAAATGTGACATGTGATGTGTTACAATATGCTTTGATTCTTTCTATAGATAATATTTCTGAGTCTTGGGTAGTAGATTTAGAGGCTTCATTTCATGAGATACCCCATAGGAAACATTTTCTATATTATGTTCAAGGTGATTTTGGATAG
>ML857743.1:0-11961 GCA_009831015.1 Picea engelmannii
TTATATTAGTAATGTTATTTTATTTATGTCGGCTTTAGGCCATTAGTTGTAATTATACCTCTTAGTCTCCTATATATACCAAGGAGAAATTTTCATTTTCAATCATCTTGTACTTAAACATTTAAGTGGGGTAAAAGGAGGTTTCCCCCTCAAAGAGGCTTATTATCTGAAATTATCTCTTTTTCAAGGCGTTGAGTACTTTTTCTGAGGTTTTTCTACACTATATTTATATTTGGTTCTTAATAGTACCATTGGTATTTTTCACCTCTACATTTGCATTGAACTTAGTTTGATGCATGTTGCCTCCTACGCATGCATAAAATACCCCATTGATGTATGTCACCTCTCATTCTTGCACTAAATCTAGGCTATCATGTGTTGTTTTTTTGCTTTTGATGACTCTATATTACTAGTTTCTGATGCCTATTATGCTCACACTCTCCAGATTATCGTATGTCACATGGGACTCATGCTATGTCCTTGACTATTATATGGCACCTTAATGACTACATAAATCCTATAACAATGAATTTCATTTTTTATGCTCACCTTAACTCCAAGTTGCCATATGTTACATTTATTCTTGTGATAACCCTATATTAGAGTGTGTTTCCTCTCTCGCTCATGTTCACTCTTATTCGTTTTATGTCAAATCACGCATTTTTCCAATGTCATGCCAGTGTCATCAACTTCTTTCTCTTACCTTTGTTATAAATACCCTAACACCAAAACCTCCCATCTTTACCTTTTCATCTATCCTCCATCCTTTCCATAAGAGATCATGTTGCTAATCCTACCTCACTTGTTGTAATATGCCAACCTATGTGATGTAGGTATCTAGCTAAACATGTTCTTGCATTGCTCATTTCTCATTATTGGAAATGAAAGTATGCATTAGTCTACCCCCTGTATATTGAACATATTCATGATGTACCCAAAATTTTGGACCTCATTATTATTGTCCTTTTTTTATGCTCCAAAAATTGTGCAAGTGACATGCACATGTCTCTTCCTATTATATTAGTAATGTTCCTCTTATTATTATCAAGGAAGCAGTTGATAAGTAGCCCTTATATACACTATACCTAAATTATCAAGGCATCAAATAACATTATGTTTTTACAAGAATATATGAGTCAATGTCATAATGACCCTTTACGTTCATAAGAGTTTCCAATTCTTCAAGGTGTTAAGAGCCATTATTTCCAAAATCATTCAGAACATAGAAGAAAATTGACCAATAGCTTATACATAGGTGATGAAATAGATTTTACAACCTTTTCATAAATCACAACCTTTTTAATGATGGTGTCTTCATGGGTTCAAAACCTTACTTTACAAACCTAACAATATTTATACCTCTCACCATTCTCATGAACCCTTGGGTTTACCATTACTCCTTGTGGGTCATAAATTTCCACTCACCAAATTCATACAAATTGAAATTTTTGTCACTTGCACAAGCCTATATGACATCACAAATATATGAATTCAACTAGGAGTGGACCTTCTCCCTTTCGAGTTGATGATCCCCATTAGCTTTGGGACTCAATGTTTCTTCATTAAATTCTCCTTCTAATGAGGATGGCATAGACCACCTCAAATGATCCACATATACATTGAAATATTTTCCCATATATGGTGACCAATCCAAGCAAATAACTTTTATTCATTCTTATCCAAAATCCTAAGATATCATTTTAAACCTTTATTTGGTGGGTGCAACCACACTTTATCTAACTCAGGAGGTATGTGTTGTGCAATGCTTATCATGCCTCTTTTCGTAACTTGATTGAGATTCCTACAAGGTTTCTTATACCTACACATGTTCGTGGATTTTTCTTTTTAACAAAGTTTGCATATTTTCCCATTGATCATTTTTCTTATTTGTTCCACTTTGAGGGCTAAAATTTAAAGTTAGAGTGAGTACAATAAAATATGAGAAAGTCTTAGGTGGAGGATTTGAGGTGAGCAATGAATTTTGCAATTAACAATGATATATATAAATGACAAACAATCTTCCCAAATATTGGGATGTTATAGCTTCACAACAAAAGAACCAATGTTTGATTTTAATCCTTGGGATACCCATGCAATTGTAAATAAAGGAGACACTTCTCTTCAACTTATATCCATTATCATCTAGAGTGTGGATTAAAAGTTTCTTGAGAATCTATTATATCTACTGTTAGTGCTAGAATTTTCACCTAGGCTGCTATAGGGTCAATCCTAGAACATCTTTAGTTATTGCAATGATTTTATAAATAAAGATGTGTTTTGGTTTTTGAAAGGTTGGAGGTTTCAACATTAAATGAAGAAAGATAATACCAATTTCTGATTGTAAATAAGTTCCAATCACACTTACTTATTCAATGGTATTCAATTTAATAAAGAATATAAAACCATAACAATAAATAAATATGAAAATGCCCAATATGTTCACCCACACAGGAAAATTCTTGGTCCTAAATGTCATTCATAAACAAAATACAAGGTATTAAAAAAAACAAGTCTTGGAATGGGAAATAAATCAGTGAAATCTTCACTGCCTTGTCAACATAACAAGATATATCAATGCATCGTAAATATAACATGTTTTTTTAAGTAAGAAAAGAAATAACGAGAATAGAGGAAAAAGTTTTCTCATTAAAAGGGTTGTAGCATTGAGTGTAAAATGAAAAAGTTCCTTCTTTACAATCATGAAAAAAAAAGTCTCAGTCCTACATCCTAATCTGTCTTGAACCCCCACGGGCCTTCCTTTACATGCAAATATATAGAACTCATTCCTAATAGTTGTTGCTAACTTCTATGAACAAAATCCTAAACTCGAGGAATAATTCTAACTAATCTAATAGAACATCTGGAATCATTCCCAATATACCTCGAGTTATAGGCATATGATTAAAATTAAATGTAATAAATGATTTTAGACTATTCTTTCTTTGCTGGAAAGAAAATAAAGTGATTGTAATAAAAATAGGATAGCAGATATCGACTCCTTCAAATCTAGAATGGCATTGTCACTTGTCTTGGATGAATCCAAGTTGCCATTTTATAGGGATCAAGCTACCAATTGTCGTTATCAGGTGCGGTGAAAATATGGAAATTAACTTCTCTGATTGATGTTCTGCCACCTGTGCCTTATTTGGAGAGATAAGATTCTCTTTCCTGATCTTGAAAACATAACTAGAATCTTTGTGAGTGCAATTGATAATGATAGGATATTTATTTATTTAACACTTGAGAGATATTTAATCGTTGTCGATTGCTTGTGCTGGTGCATTGTCAATCTTCAAAACTTCATGACACCTCGGCATTTACCCATTTCAGTCTATATATGCCTATGTATCCCTTCTGGGGTTTTATATTGAAAACTCTGCCTTGAAAATATGGTCCGACTGTTGTGTCTTTGTTTGGATGGGGCAGGCTTTCGCCTCCATGATCTGGGCTTACAATGCTCCCGAGAACAAGGCCAATTAGAGAACCTTTGATTGAATTATCTGAGTGGATATTGTTTGTTCCGTTCCTACATTATTTTTGGCTTGACCTCGTGCCACGATCTGGTGTACCCAAAACAACGTCTTCAATATATTTCTTCCACTAGGGAAAAATACATATGTCAACCAATGATGCCCATAAGATCCACAAGGAGAAACCAAAATAGGTTCTAACTTCGACATCCTGTAGGCATATTATGAAATAATCCAGTGCAGAATAAAATATAAAGATTTGCAAAGAATGGCTATAAGAATTTCTGGATATTCACAATAGTCGTGCGTCACAGAGAATCCTTGCAAAGAGAGAATTGTCAAAGGAAATCTATAAAATACAATAAGTATCCTTTCATATATCTATCTCAGAAAATTTAAACATGGGACTAGCCACCAAAAGAAGACCTTCTAAGCAAATTAGAAGCTATCGTACCCAATTTTCCTTTGTGATGAATGAGGGATATCCTTGACGGCTTCTATATTTTTACCATCATACACATAATCTTTTGTATTGTTGATATGTTGAAAGCGACCCTGTTTGACATTGCTCACTACATATCGCTCACGATTTGCATTCTATTTTTCTATCACTCCTTTTGTGGAACATTAGGGTTTAAATAACCATATTTCTTTCTGAGAGGAACACTGTTCTATGCTTTTTCATAAGATCGAGGATCAAAATTTTGGTTATCAGACTTCTTCCCGAAAGCTCCTCTATGTACTTGTCCCTGAGATTGGTTCTTCAAAACTACTTCTCTCACTCATAGGGATGGGGGAACATAAAATCAAGCCTGAAAGAAAGGATGCCGGAGTGATTCAGCTGCAGTTGGCCTCTTAACTGGATCCCATGAAAACAATGAACTCATAAGATCAATGGCGTCTTCACTTGTAGTTGGCATTAAAAATGAAAGATGAGTGGACTTAAACTAGGGAAATTGGTAATTCATACATGCTACAAGTCTCATCCCTTCAGTCCATGTCTGATGATCAGGAGGGCCTATGACATTGCAGATCTTGTAAATCTCATCTAGTTCGCTAGAACCAAGAAACAAGGGTTGCAAGGTGAAGAGTTCAGACATTATGGCCCCCATCGCCCATATATCAGTGGAACTATTATAATATGGTGATTGAAGGAATACTTCAGGAGCACGATACCATCTTGTTGAGACATATTCTGTATATGGGGGTGCTGAGAAAACCTCACGAGCAAGACCAAGATCAACAGTTTTAATAACATCTTTAGTCACCGGTAGATTTTCTGGTTTAATATCATGGTGAAAATATCCCCGATGGTGCATAAACTTGTTTGTGTGTTAATTTCAGGTGTACTCGACTTTGGAAATTTTCCCTTGAGCCAATATTTTTCTAAAATAAGCGTGAAGACAAACTAACCTCTTGCCAATGTTGACTCTTGGCTGTATACAATATTAAACATAAGCAGTCCAGATATGGCGTGAAAACAAATCTGACAAAGAATTTAAGGATTTTTATGATGCTTTATAATAATGCTACAAGAATTTCCCTTTTCTAGTAGCATGCTTGTCATGACCAAAAGTCAAAATTTTAATACTATGAATTTGAATACTAACACTGTCTCCAATTGGGATGATGCTCTCCCTATGAGGCATCAAGAACAATCAGCAGACCACTGTTCCTTTTCCTCTGTGCATCCATGCAAAGAAACCTACAAACTTTTGTCTCTCCAAACATTCACATTCTTCTATGTTGTGCCTAGTCCATTGGGTTATGGATTCCGTCAATAGCATTTTAAATCAGGCCCAAACTTCTGCAACTTATCCAAACCCTAACAAAATGTTGAAAACAAACTTTCTATTGCAAACTATTAGACTGAAAATAATCTTCATGCTCGATGACGAGCTTATTTCTCTTCTCTATTCCTACTTCTAACTGCTAAAAATAAATGTTTCAAGTATATGGAAATTTCTAGAAAAATCATTCAAGCAATAAATTTCTTGACCTATCTTCATGTATACAACAAAATACATGAAAAGAGAACAAAGTATGCAACCATAAAACCACAACCAGTTCATGTTTACTGCTACAAACCATCATGCCAAAATTTCTAATATATGGCATTACTGAAAAGAGCGATTCCATCCATATAGCGACTGGATCATAGAATTCATGTATGACCTTACCTTGATGTTTAAAGTCAAAGAGATTCTTTTCCTCATAGTTGATCTCATGAGATGTTTGATCGTGAATATGATTTCCAATTTCTATAAACTCATATATTGGCTGCTCAATAGTTGACATAGAAACAAGCATTGATTGTTGTTGTAACTTTACTCTATCAATTTCATGATGCTCCTGATCAGATCCTGGACTAATGTCATATGCTATCTGTTATTTATTATCTGAGATCTCAAAATAAATGACCTGATATTTATGCAAATTAGAAAAAATAGATACATTTGATATGATATCAAACGTATCTACAAACTTACTGTCAAAATGAAGGTCATCTAACATCTTTGAATCTTTATGGAAAGTATCCTCTACAACCACAAACTTTTCAACACAATCATACTTTTCATGTTCATTAATTTGACGAAACAAATTATATTCATGACAACATTCTCGAAAAAGGACATGAGCTGATAATTCATCTTTACAGAACAAACTAAAATCATCATGAAAACCTTTCAAAGATTTGATACTGGTGGTTGGAAGAGATTTGCACCAGTCAAGGGTTGCTCCCTTCAATGAGTATCTGAAAAGCTTGATCTGAACATCCCCGTGCACAATCTAACGTTCACGAATAAACTCATGGAAATATAGCAAATGTTTAGCTAGTACCTCCCAATCTTCTCCTTTAAATGTAGGAAGGTAACCTTCCCATTCACCTCTACTAACCATTGGGTTTGGAAAACCAATGACATCTAAAAAGTCACAAAAGGCCAACCTTTCAGCCAAAATGGCTTCCATACTTGGATCCCCAATGGAGTCGCCTTTTAATATTTAGGCAGTGGAGTTGCCATGGTTAAAGATATGTAGTCAAGTATGTGTCCTCTTCTTGTTCACCATCAAGAAGTGGATCTGATCGTTGTCAGTCTCCTAGGGAAAATTTCTTCGCTACTTTGTCCCCAAAAATGGCACCAAAATATGTTAGTGCTAGAAGTTGCACCTAGACTGCTATAGGGTCAAGCCTAGCACATCTTCAATTATTGCAATGATTTTATAAGGATGTGTTTTGGTTTTTGAAAGGTTGGAGGTTTCAACATTAAATGAAAAAAGATAATACCAATTTTTGATTGTAAATAAGTTTGAATCACACTTACTTAGTCAATGGTATTCAATTTAATAAATCATATAAAACCATAAGAATAAATAAATATGCAAGTTCCCAATCTATTCATCCACACATGAAGATTCTTGATCCTAAATGTCTTGGAATGAGAAAGAAATCAGTGAAATCTTCACTGCCTTGTCAACATAACAAGATATATCAATGCATCATAAACATAACATGTTTTATAAAGTAATAAAATAAAGAACAAGAATAGAGGAGAAAGTCTTCTCATAAAACAAGGTTGTAGCATTGAGTGTAAAATGAAAAAGTTCCTTCTTTACAATCATGAAAAAAAAGTCTCAATCCTACGTCCTAATCTATCCTGAACCCCCCACAGGCCTTCCTTTACATGCAAAAATATAGAATTCATTCCTAATAGCTATTGCTAACTTCTATGAACAAAATCCTAAACTCGAGGAATAATTCAAATTGATCTAATAACACATCTAGAATCATTGCCAATATACCTTGAGTTATAGGTATATGATTGAAATCAAATCTAATAAATTATTTTAGACTATTCTTTCTTTGCTGGAAAGAAAACAAAGTGATTGCAATAAAACTAGGATAGCAAACATCGACTCCTTCAAATCTGGAATGGCATTGTCACTGGTCTTGGATGAATATGAGTTGTCATTTAATAGGGATCAAGATGCCAGCTTTCGTTATTAGGTGACCTGAAAATATGGAAATTAACTTCTCTGATTGATGTTCTGCCACCTGTGCCTTATTTGGAGAGATAAGATTCTCTTTCCTGATCTTGAAAACATAACTAGCATCTCGGTGAATGTAATCGATAATGATATCATATTTATTTGTTTAACACCTGAGAGATATTTAATCGTTGTCTATTGCTTGTGCTGGTGCGTTGTCAATCTTAACAACTTCATGACACTTGGACGTTTACCCATTTCAGTCTATATATGTCTGTGTATTCCTTCTGGGTTTTTATATTGAAAACTCTTCCTTGAAAATATGGTCCGACTGCTGCGTCTTCGTCTGGACGGGGCACGTTTCCTCCTACATGATCTAGGCTTACAATGTTCCTACGAACAAGGCCAATTAGAGAACCTTTCATTGAATTATCTCACTGGATACTATTGGTTCTGTTCCTATAAGATTGTTGGCTTGAACGTGTGCCGCGATCTGGTGTACCCAAAGCAGTGTCTTCAATATATTTCTTCCACTAGGGAGAAATGCAGATATCGAACAACGATGCCCATAAGATCTGCAAGAAGAAACCAAAATAGGTTCTAACTTCGACATGCTGTAGGCATATTATGAAATAATCCAGTTCGGAATAAAATATAAAGATTTACAAAGAATGGTTATAATACTTTACGGATATTCACAACAGTCATTCGTCACAGAGCATCCTTGCAAAGAGAGAATTGTCAAAGGAAATATATAAAATACAATAAGTATCATTTCATATATCTATCTCAGAAATTTTGAACATGGGACTGGACACCTGAAGAAGACCTTCTAAGAAAATTAGTTGTCATACTCAATTTGCCTTTGTGATGAATGATGGATATCCTTGACGGCTTCTATATTTTTACCATCATACATAGAATCTTTAGTATTGCTGATATGTTGAAAGAGGCCCTATTTGACATTGCTCACTACATATCACTCACGATTTTCATTCTATTTTTCCATCACTCCTTTTGTGGAACATTAGGGTTTAAAAAATCGTCTTTCTTTCTGAGAGGAACACTATTGTATGCTTTCGCATAAGATGGAGGATCAAAATTTTGATTATCAGACTTCTTCTCGAAAGCTCTCTATGTACTTGTCCTAGAGATTGGTTCTTCAAAACTACTTCTGTCACTCGTAGGGATGGGGGAACATAGAAGCAAGCCTAGAAGAAAGGATTCTGGAGTGATTCAGCTGCAATTGGCCTCTTAACTAGATCCCATAACAACAATGAACTCATAATATCAATGGCTTCTTCACTTGTAGTTGGCATTAAAACTGAAATATCAGTGGACTTAAACTGGGGAAATTGGTAATTCATAGATGCTGCAAGTATCATCCCTTCAGTCCATGTCTGATGATCAGGAGTGCCAATGACACAGGAGATATTGATCAAAAGTGAAAGTATATAGAAACAATTCACGATTAAAATCAGGACTCTGCAACATAGGATCATTTGAAATATAAATTTGGATTTTTTTGAATTCTTCCTTCTCTTATTTATTTCATTTGAATAATGAGTACTTCATAATCATTTTTTGGAATCGCTTTATAGTCTTAGTGAAATTGTGAATGAATTTCCTAAAATCTTTTATCTTTCCAAAGAAAAAATGCATTGATTTCTTATTATGGGGGAAAGGAATTTGATATATAGCTTTTACATGTTCAGGATTGATTATTGTGCCCTCTTTTGATATGATATGTCCTAATAGTTTCCCTTTCGTCACGCCAAAACGTTTTTTTTTCTGGATTTAGGGAAATTCCATATTTTATGCATTTTTCAAATGTTTGAGTAAGATGTGAAATAGGATTATATTTATTTATCAACTAAATTTTCACATAATACAATAGAATACCACACACCTATTGATTAATCCTCTAAAAAGAAACATCCATTCCTCTATGAAAAGTAGTCCCATATTTAATTAAACCAAACAACACTCATTTATATGCAAAGGTGCCCCATTTGGTTATAAATGTAGTTTTGAGCCTATCCTCCTATGATACTAAGAATTGGTTATACCCGCAGAATCCATCAAGGAGTAAGAAAATATCAAATCCTAATACTATATGTAGAAGTTGTTACATAGGTGGGATTGGATAATTATATTTTTCGGAAGCATTGTTCAGGTTCTGAAAACCTACACAACCACTGATTTCTCAAGTTTTCTTTCTGACATGAACAAGGTTGGTAACCCATGTTGAATGTTTGCATGCACATTTATCCCCATATATGCCCCACTTGGGGTTGGAAAATATGCTTGCCTCAAAATATTCCAATGGAGATAACCTAGAAACAACAATGGATAAATAACCATCCACAAGACTTTTAGAACTTGTCACTGTAATGATATTAAAGGATAGAACATTGTTCATTAATATGTGTACCTCTTGCTCATAATTTATGAAGTTTAGTGAAAAGTGAATGGTATTCTTAATTTTTCAAACTATGATTTCAAAAGAACCAAATATTTTATTTTTATCAATTTTCAAGTCAACATAATTTTGAGGCATTGTACAACTTCTTTCTATTTAACAATATTATTTGTGCAATCAAATTATAATCTACGAGACAAAAATTTATGTTTACCCTGTTGATATTGAGAGGGGGGTGAATCAATATCAAGTACAATTTAAAAACATTTTTCAACTTATACTTAAACCATTCAATTATATCCAATGAGAAATGAACAATAGTATAAGAGTTACACCAATCCACCACAATACAGCATGCACAATATATGAGAAATAATCAATAGTTTTTGTTCAAGGGAAGTAATGACTTCCAAAGGTAGCTACAACTTCCAAATGTAGAGGGAGGGATAAACCTCCAAGAGGAAGATACAATCCTCCAATATCAAGAGAGAGTTGAACTCTCCATCTTTTCCCCTTCCTTCCACCCAGGAATATATGAGAGATAATAAAACTTTATATTAAATAATCACCATCAACCAATCATCACATAGAACCTGATAATGCTTCCCGAGACTTCTTCAATTTTTGCAATTCTTCAATTCTTGGAGTACTCTGATCTTGTAGATAATATTACTCAATGTGTTCTCTGAAAACTCCTCCAATTTGCACTCCTTTAATCCTCCCCAAAAATATGTCATAGAAAGAATGGTAGACTTTATTCAGTTTTGGTCTATTCGGAATACCCAACTTGTACAGCATGCACTCCGCTCAATATTTAACATCTGATTATAAAACTCTCACACAAGAAACTAAAGTCTGTAATATTTCCAATGGAAGTGGTCCCACTTCATTTGGATTCTTTATGAATAAGTTATGACTTTTTTACTGGGAACACCTATTTATTAACTAGCTTCAGGACTGGTCATAAACCCTATCTTCCACAGAGTGTATCTCCATAATTATAGCGAATAAATAGATGAAATTTTTACCATAGGTACCATGATATGTATTCTCAATACCATAGATATTTCACCATCTGAATCATTCTAGAAAAAAAATTATAGAAAAAATGGTAAGATGACCTGAAAATAGCATACGTTAGAACACATCACCAAAAGAATTCATCCTCCCTTGAAATTCGGCCTTCGTTTACTTCTTATTTCTTCTAAAATTCGACTTGTATCAAACGAATGTATAATGATGTTTATTTATACCATTTATGTCACTTCCTTTTAACATTAGGGCTGACCTGACACTTTCTTATTTTGTAATTCTTTTCTTTAATTATCTTTAGGGCCTACATGTACTTCCTTCTTCAATTCACTTTGTCATCTTCAAAAATTCATTTCTCCTCAACCATGAGGATCCATGTGACGTGCCACATACCACCGGAAACAACATGATGTATACTATCCATTCATAGGTGTTTTATATGCATGTGCATTTTCCTTCATGTGCAAATACCTTTATCAATCTTGCGGTCCAAAACCCATGACTAGGGTTGACATCAATGACAACAATCAATCTTCCAACAATATGCCCCTTTGTCATTGATGGAAACACTCATGCTCCCCCTATCATCATAATCCCAATTTCTCTGCCCCTTTGACATCAATGGAAAAGGTTAGGGCTATGCCCCCTAAGGTTAATGGAAAAATGTAACTCTCTTCTTTGGGGCTGCCCCCCCTGAACATGTGGCACTCAATAATACTTCATCCTTATTTTTGGTCATTGGGACATTTTCTTCCTTAGAATCCTTTTGTGTGGCTTATGTCTTCTCTCTCTTCTTCATGTCTAGGATGTATATGTTGTTCGGTCTTCTTGTTGCAGTTGCAACCAATATTCCTGAGTTATTTTTTCTGATTTTACATTTTCGGGAATAGAATGTAAGAGTGTATCTTTGATCACACATTTTACTAACACTGAGTAGATTATGATTCAAGTCTTCAACCAATAGAACATTATTTTCTTTTACATTTTTTCTTCCAAGCTCTACTACACCTTCTCCAAGTATTTTGGCAGATGAGTCATCTCCAAATGCAA
>ML857743.1:12369-26765 GCA_009831015.1 Picea engelmannii
AAGTATTTTGGCAGATGAGTCATCTCCAAATGCAACATTGCCACCCTTTCTCTTCAAGCTGATGAATTTGTCTTGATCCCTAGTCATGTGTGAAGAACATCCACTGTCTATGTACCATTCATCTTCTTCTTTGCATTCTTCAGCGATCAATGTTATTTGACAATCTTCATTGTTTGGAATCTCTTTCCTTCTCCATACTATGGTTGGCATAGGGACATCTTCATTCATATATCTACAATATCGTGCTTTGTGACCAAGATAATTGCATTTGTAGCATACAATATTTTTGTCCATCAACGGGTAAAATGAATTATAACTTCTCTTGACAAATCCATGATTATTTCCATATCTTTTGTTTACACAATTCATGTTTCTTGTGTATTCTTCTTGCTTCTTCGAGTAGAGTTTTCAAGGAAATGGTTTCTTCTCTTAGTTTCTAAAAGTCTTCTAATTGTTTCTTTAAGTTTACAATTGTCTTTTCATAACTACCCAATTCACTTCTTAGTTTTCTACGAGTGTCTTTGAGCTTGCTATTTTCAATCTCAACATGCTTCAATTTTTTAAGATTCTCATCTTCTTGTTGAATCATTTCTACTTCATGCTTTTCTTCTTCTTCATTGTCATCTCTTTCAATCCTTTGATGAGGACATTCAAATTCAACATGTCCTACTCCTTCACAATTAAAGCAAAAGAACTGACCTTTATTTTCTTCTTTGAAATCTGAGATGTTTTAATCTTCTTCAACTTCTTCTTCTTCTTATGCTTCTTTCCTTGCATAAAGGTCCTGTAGCTTGTCCCAAAGCTCTTTGTTTGATGCACATGATCACACCTTGGATTTCACTGAATCTGTCAATCCATCCAGGATGGTATCTATTGCCATTTTGTTGTTCCTTTTTGCTTCCTTTTGAGTTGCAGTCTTTGGTTTATTCAAATCATTGTATCTTGAAGCAACTGAGAACCAAACATCTGCCCCAAAAGATTTCAAGTAAGTTTCCATTCTATTTTTTCAGTATTCAAAATTCCTTCCATCAAATGGTGGAATCCCATTTGGAATGTTGTCTTCCATTTCTGGATAGGATTATCCTTCTAGTGGTTAAACTGTTTTGAAGTCAACCTACTCTGATACCAATTGTTGATACTGAGAGGGGGGTGAATCAGTATCAAGTACAATTTAAAACCCTTTTTCAAATTATACTTAAACCATTCAATTATATCCAATGAGAAATGAACAATAGTATAAGAGTTACACCAATACACCACAATACACCATGCACAATATATGAGAAATAATCAATAGTTTTTGTTGAAGGGAAGTAATAACTTCCAAAGGTAGCTACAGCTTCCAAATGTAGAGGGAAGGATAAACCTCCAATAGGAAGATACAATCCTCCAATATCAAGAGAGAGTTGAAATATCCATCCTTTCCCCTTCCTTCCACACAATAATATATGAGAGATAATAAAACTTTACATTAAATCATCACCATCAACCAATCATCACATAGAACCTGATAATGCTTCCTGAGACTTCTTCAATTTCTGCAATTATTTAATTCTTGAATTACTCTGATCCCGTAGATAATATTACTTATTGTATTCTCTGAAAACTCCTCTAATTTTCACTCCTTGAATCCTCCCCAAAAAGAGGTTATAGAAAGAATGGTAGACTTTATTCAGTTCTGGTCTATTCAGAAGACCCAACTTGTACAGCATGCCCCGTGCTCAATAGTTAACATATGATTCTTAAACTCACACAAAAGAAACTAAAGTCTATTCTATTTCCAATGGAAGTGGTCCCACTTCATCTGGATTCTTTATGAAGACGTTATGACTGTTTTACCAGGAACACATGTTTATTGACTAGCTTCAGGACTGGTCACAAACCCTATCTTCCATAGAGTGTATCTCCATAATTGTAGTGAATCAAGAGCTGAAATTTTTACCAGAGGTACCTTGATATGTCTTCTCAATACCATAGCAATTTCACCATCTAAATAGTTCTAGAAAAACATTTATAGAAAAAATGGTAAGATGACCTGAAAATAACATACCTTAGAACACATCACCAAAAGACTTCATCCTCCCTTGAAATTTGGCCTTCTTTTACTTCTTATTTCCTCTAAAATTTGACTTGTATCAAATGTATGTATAATGATGTTTATATATACCATTTATGTCACTTCCTTTTAACATTAGGGCCGACTTGACATTTCTTATTTTGTAATTCTTTTCTTTAATTATCTTCAGGGCCTACATGTACTTCCTTCTTCAATTCACTTTGTCATCTTCAAAAATTCATTTCTCCTCAACCATGAGGATTCACATGACCTGCCACATACCACTGGAAACAACATGATGTATACTATCCATTCATGGGTGTTGTATATGCATGTGCATTGTTCTTCATGTCCAAATACATTTATCAATCTTGCGGTCCAAAACCCATTACTATGGTTGACATCAATGACAACAACCAATCTTCCATCATACCCCTGGGGTCAATAAACAAACATATGACTCCATAACCTTCTTGATATTTTGATCCATCAAAGTATAGAGTTCATATATCATGGGTACTTGATTTCTAACATTTTTTTATTTATCTTTTATCATTTTTCCAGAATTCGTTATATCACTAAAATTCATACTATTTAAAATTTTGGTGCCTATTGTAATTTTGAGGGATAGGTCATCCTGTAAAACTAACTCTGAAATTTGTGTTTCTAGAGTTTTAGAAGACATAACAATAAAATTTCCAAAATTTGAATCCATTGAGTAATTCCGTAAGATAGGATGTTCTTAAGAACAAGGTTCCTTGGTTTATTCTAGATTAATTATTATGTCCTTCATGTAATTTTCTCTATCAATTCTATTTTTTTTTTGCTGTCTGTTCAAAGGTAACCAAAAGTGAGACCAATAAAATGTGACATTCCCCTATAAATTTTGTGACAATTCTGTATGTAGTAAAAGTCCATATGCTTTTGGAATTCTAACCACAACTATGTCAATAACTTGATGAACTTTAGGTTTTGAAACTATTTAGATCAAGACATATTTCATCTCCTTGATTATGATTACTTAAGACATTTCAAGTTGTATGATGTGGGTTGAACATTTGGTTGGGGTAGAATTCAACATTTTTGCACACTGAATAAGTCATGACATTTGATGATGATTTGGAATATACTAAGAAGTTATGTACACTTTGATTAAATATTTCAAACATAAAAAAAAATGTAGAGTCAATCATTTAGACATTTTTTCATTGAGTGTGGTATTTACTATTACTCTAAGATTACTACCTCCATATGTCTTATGATGTAGGAGCATCACTCCACCTTAGCATGTGTTGGATGATTAGCACGGTTGGTGTGCATTCACGGAAGGGAGAGGCGTCTCCCTCTCATTTTTCCTTCGAAATTTTAAAATGTAATTAAGACAATTAATGTTGTCACATTGGTAGAGCCAAGTTGTTCCATCTCATAAGCAATATATGAGGTCGCCATTAAGTGGATGACAGTAGGAGGGATCTGCATCTGATTCAGATCAGATTTCCATTATTGTAATCCGCCTCGTTAGTCAAGCATTTTGAATGGTGATTAAACACCACTAGATTAACTTGGAGGGAAGCTCATTGAGCCCCTCTTGTATAAATATTTCTATTATATGCCCAATAGAGGTTGTTGATAAGTAGTTGAGAGGTTACTCATAGTTGATAGTTTAAGAGATGATGAATCTATTGTATACATTGTAGAGTGTTGAAGAACCGTGTATGAATCCATGTATATGACTATTGAATGAATATAAAAGAGGAGTATTGTCCCAAATGTATGGTGTTGTTGTGTCTATCTAGACGAATGAATGGTAGACTTTTTTCTTATTCAAAATTCCTTGTTATTTATTATTCTTGTGGTTTATGAATGCATTTTCATGGTTGAATGTATGATTCGCTATGAAGATTGAATAAGTTTCAATTGTTTCTCTTCTATGAGAAAGTGCAAGGTGTGCATAGTTTTTGCAAGGTGTGTGTGACTGAATATTGCTTGACTCGAAGCTCATAAGAGGTTGCGTGAAACGTATGTATGAAAAGAGTGCATAGGCCTCAACAATGAGTGCATGACCGAGTCTATTTTGACTCAGAGGTTCAGCTAGGATAGCTGAATTTTGCGTGTAGGAGGAATTATTCTCATAGTCATATTGTTCAGGAGGAACAATTGAGCGCAAAAGAATCTGCTACAAGGCATGCACAGGCTAAAAATTAGACTAAGTGACGAATAAAGAGTTTGGAGGAACCAAGGAAGTTGAGGAAAGACAAGCTCAGAAGGGAGAGCAACGAGAAATATTCAAAGGGAAGAATCCTTTAAGGTTTCCCAAAATCTATGAGCCAGATCCATTCCAAAGGGAGGCGATATTGTTCCAGGCTGTAAGATCTGGGACAATTACGCGGAGGTTGGTCATAAATCATTTCGTCACTTCGTGGTTTGGGAAGTTTGGAGGTGTTATAAGAGCAGAGCCACGAATTCTGAAGTAATGAAGTAATCTCAACCTTCGGATTCAAAGAGGACACATGGAAGTGGATTAGGAGATCTGAAGGTCAGAAGTATGGAGGTTTGTGTGTGAGGTGAAGAAGAGTTTTGCGAAGTGACGAAACCTTAAACATAGTGGGGTCGTCAAAATCCAAGGGGACACGTGGCAGAGATCCAGAAATTCAAAGGAGAGTGCCTAAGAAAGAACAGAAGTCAGAGATCGCGACATCCTTGAAGCCAGAAATCACGAAGAGATAGTCCACGGTCATAGCTTGTGGTAAATTACAAGGAATAATCTAGCACAGGGTTAGCACTCACAAAGTTTGGTGTTTCCAAGAGAATCAGTGAGCAGAGTCATGAGTAAGTTGACCCTGTGAGTAACACTAAAGGGACCTGTGCATTGAACATTCGAGGTCTATTGAAGGCCCAAAGAATCAATTCGGCTCAAGGGTTTGAATATCCAAGACTGAGAGGTCAAGTAGTCCCTAGGAGAGAACCGGGGGTCTGCGTCGAAGTTGTATAAGATAAACATAATTGATTTCTGTAGACAAGAGAGATGGAGTGAGATGCTCTGTAGAGACTATTGCAAGGTGTGCAATAGATGGTAAACAGCCAAGAAGGCTACCAATTAAGCAACATGGTTACTAAGGACCATACGTGTGGTCAAAGAGAAGACTTCTTGTACAAAAGCAAAGAGGAAATGGATAAGGAGCTCAGTGAAATACGAGAAAATATGGAAAAGATAACATTGAAAATACAACAAGAGGAAAAGATACATTAGAGATACGGGTGGCCTTTGAAAAGGACAACGAAGTGGCATGTTTGGAAGTTGTTGGCCAGGAGGAAACAACAGGTGTTAAAAATATGGTTGAGATATGCTAAAAACCTCAATGGTGAGGGAAATATATCTATTAGAGATCTCGTATATTTCTAGGTGGGAAATGAGAAGGGATCAGTTGATCTTGTAAATGTCTAGGAGGGCAGAGGAGACATACCAACTTTCCATGTGGGAAAGGGAGAAGAGATGAGATCAGCTGAGAGTTGATGTCAACAAAGGGTGTTGGAATATGGGGAGGATTCAGAGGAAATGCCTCATCCATATGAGGATTCAAGCAGAGCTGCAAGCCGCGTGAATGAAGATGATGAGAATTTGAAGAATTCTGTCACAGAGGAAAAAGGTCAGAGGAGTTCCCTGATCATTGGGGGAATCAAGATATTCCTTCCAAGAAGCCAAGGGGAGGATAGCACAGGTGTTGTAGATAAAATAGAAGGAAATCAAGTTGATATTGTCATGGAGGAGAGGGAGCAAGTACTGACGTATGCCCCAATGGAAGAGGAGCACCCAGTTGAGTCACTCACTCAGTGGGATATGGAGTTGATGATGTTAGAGGATTGGTTGAACAGTATGAAATGAGAAGTTGGCCACCATAAGATAGCCATTCCAGAGGAGACGTGCCAACACAAATTGCAGTTGAAGGAGGCTGGAGTTGAACCAGCGCAAGAAGAACTGATAGGAGTTAGTCTGTTAGAGGAGGTAGTTGAACAATAGCTCAGTAAAGAACCTACGAAATTAGATTCTATAGTAGAGTGGCCATTCAGCATCACAGGAGATGAAAGTAGCATGGGAGATCAATATTTTCTACCCATAGAGAAGCATGAATAATTTTTGTCGAGCAGACTACACAAGGAGAGCCAACCAACGAAGAAACTGAAAGAGGTGATACAGGAGATAAGGAAGTTGATGTTGAAGTCAGCGGAAGACATTGTCAGCAAGGAGAAGCTAGACATAGGAGAACCTACATGAGTAGTAGAGAAGATGGAACAACAAGAAAAAAGCTGAGTAGAAGGAGGGAAACTCCAGGAGAAAGTTTAGGATCCAGGAGGATTTCATAAGAGCTAGGAATCTCATGAGTAGGAGCTCATGAATTTTCGTAGCTGTGGAGTATGATGCAAGAGCATCGTTCCACCTCAGCACACGTCAACTGATTAGCATGGATGGTGGGCATTAACGGAAGGGAAAGGTGTCACCCTCTCATTTTTCCTTTGAAAGTTTATAATGTAATTAAGGAAATTAATGATGTCTAGATGGTAGAGCCAAGTTGTTCCTTCACACAAGCAATAGATGAGGTTTCCATTAAGTTGTCGATGGTAGGAGGGATCTGCATCCAATTCATATCATATTTCCATCATTTTAATCTACCTCCTTAGTCAGGCATTTTGAATGGTGATTAGACACCACTAGCTTAGCTTGGAGGGAAGCTCATCGAGACCCTCTTGTATAAATCTTTGTATTGTATGCCCAGTAGAGGTTGTTGAGAAGAACTTGAGAGGATGTTGATAGCTAGTAGTTGAAGAGATGTTTAATATATTGTATATGTTGTAGAGTGTTGAAGAACAATGTATGAATCCATGTATATTATTGTTGAATGAATATAACAAAGGAGTATTGTCCCAAATGTATGGTGTTTTTGGGTCTATCTATATGAATGAATGGTATACCTTTTTCTTATTCAAAATTCCTTGTTATTTATTGTTCTTGTGGTTTATGAATGAATTTACATTGTTGAATGTATGAGTCGCTATGAAGATTGAATCAGTTTCAATTGTTTCTCTTCTATGAGCGAGTGCAAGGTGTGCCTGGCATCCACAAGGTGTGCATGACTGAGTTTTTTTTGACTCGAAGCTCAGAAGAGGTAGCATGAAATTTATGTATGCAAAGAGTGCATAGGTGTCTGTAAGGAGTGCATGACTGAGTATGTTTTGACTTAGAGGTTCAACTGGGATAGTTGAAGTTGGCATGTAGGAGGAGTTACACTCAAAGTAATATTGTTCAGGAGGAACAATCGAGCATATTAAGAGTTATTGCAAGGCGTGGACAGGCTAAACATTCAACTAAGTGTCAAAGAAAGTGTTTGGAGGAACCAAGGAAGTTGAGGAAATAAAAGCTTAGAAGGGAGAGCGACGAGAAATATTCAAAGGGAATAATCCTTTAAGGTTTCCCAAAATCTACGAACTAGATCCGTTCTGGAAGGAGGCAAGATTGTTCCAGGTCGTCACATCTGGGAGAATTACATAGAGGTTGGCCATAAAAAGTTTTGGCACTTCTTGTTTTAGGAAGTTTGGAGGTTTTGTAAGAGAATAGCAGTGAATTCCAAAGTTGTGAAGTAATCTCAACCATCGCCTCCAAAGAGGACACATGGAAACGGATTAGGATTTCTGGAATTCAGAAGTCCAAAGGTTTGTGTGTGAGGTGGAAAAGAGTTTTGTGAAGTCACAAAACCCGAAACATAGTGGGGCCATCAAAATTCAAGGAGACACGCGACAGAGATCCAGAAATTTGGAGGAGAGTGCTTCGGAAAGAACTGAGGTCAGAGATCGCAATATCCCTGAATCCTGAAATCATGAAGAGCTTGTCCACGGTCCTAGCTCATGGTCACTTAGGAGGAAGAGTCTAGTTTGTGTTTAGCACTCGCGAAGTTTGGTGTTTCGAAGAGCACCAGAGAGCGGAGTCGTGGGTAAGTTGACCCTGTGGGTAACACTAAAGGGACCTGTGCATTGAAAATCTAGGGTGTATTGAAGACCCGAAGAGTCAATTTGACTCAGGAGTTTGAAGATCCAAGACCAGTAGGTCGAGAAGTCCCTAGGAGAGAAGGGGGGCTCTACGTCATCTTAATTCCATATGTAGAATAAATCAAAGGTTTCTTTTTCTGATCTCCTAAAGAATTCAGAAGTATCTTATGCTTGTTGGAAATTTTGTTTTCATCAATGTCAAAGGTAGACATGAATGTGACAATCATGGATGTCATTGATATCAGAGGCAGGGGGAGACTATGAATGTCTCTGAAAATTTATAAGCTTTTGTGTATTAAATTTTCATTGAGGTTAAAGAAGCATACCAATGAAGTTGTACTAGACTGAGGAAGTAGTGAATGATCTTGTATGATGATGAGCCTCTATGTGCAAAAGACAAATATGCATTGTTAACTTTTTGTAACTTTTCTTTTTTTACCCTTAAGACAAAGTTACTGTGTGAAATCAAAATATATTGAAAGATGGTTGTACAGGTTTAAAGAAGAATGACGATTGGACATTATCAAGGAGGAACAAGAAACATAAGAGCATAGAGGAAGCCTGGGCATGTATTAAATTTGGAAAAACAAGTTTCGGGTCCAGTAAACCAGATCAAAGAAAGCAGTGATAAGGGACTTATCCCATATGCATAAAGAGAATCAAATTCAATTGGTTTATATTGAAAAAGTGGCATTACATTGGTTGAAGAAAACATATGAGATATGGAACCCCGCATAAGGAATTAAATTTTATGTCGTGGGGGCCATCATACTAAATCGATGAGATTTCAAAAAATTGACTAAGAATCAATACAAACGTGTATTTCCTTAGGGTGGAAGAGAATCAGGATTATGTGAAGAAATAATGAAATGAGCATGAACCCGTGGACCCATGGCCCATGGTGGGATCTCTACAATTTACTAAGTATCAAGACATTGTAAAGTTAATGAAGTATGGCAGAGAAATGAGCATGGAGGATAAGTATCATAATGTCTCACCAAGAGTGGTGAATTACAATAATTTGTCTAAGTATAAAGAATCGGTCGGACGGACAATTTCATAGATACGGACAAGTGAATTCAGAAAACAACTTAGACCCCTGGAGAAATGTTAAGAAACTTTTCTAAGTATGGGTGAAAAATAAGTGCGGCAAAATGTGAGAGTGTATTTTGGAGGATGCATAAATATGTATAGAAGAAATAATGAAGTAAATCATCGAGCAGATAGATCGACAATTGAGATTGAATAGTAGTCTAGATCAGATGGTTTCTAAGTGTTAGGGTCATGTCGAGAATTCCATTGTAAAACTATAACATATCTACAGTTGAAATTTAATTCAAGTATTGATCGGATGATTGGTGTGCATTGTGGTTGCATGACATGTTTTGGTGGAAAAAAAATAGATAAACGATCAAGATTAAATTTTAAGATGGACTAAATGGTGGTTGAGTGTTGAGGTTGTTTTGCATATTTTTATGGGTAGAGAAGAGGTGATCTATTCAAGGTACCAAATCCAATGGATGCTAAGAAAGGATATTTGTGGTGTGACCAACGTAAAATAGGGAAGAAATTCGGGACTAGTTTGAAAGGATTTATCAAGTCCAAATTTTATGGAAGATCCAAGTGATATAGAGACAACCTCATGAGAAATATTTTTTGGATATGTGGAAAAACCCTTGTGTGTATGCTTTGTATAAATAACGATGCTCAAATAAAAATTTATGTGAGAGTAAGTGTGCATCGTGTGAAGAGAATATTTGATGCTTTGAGGTATGATGATGTCATAGAATGAAAGGAAGATAATGTAATCATTTAAGGGTGGCTAGGAGGTGCAAGGTATAAAGAACCTATGAAATCAAGAAAATTGTGAACTAAAGGAATGTGTTGTGACAACAAAGACAAAGCAACAGTTTATTTTAAGTGAATAATTAAGGGAAAGAGAATATTTGACATTATTGACAGAATGAGAAGATTAGTGCCTCTGGTAGGTTAGTTCCTACATATTGTTGAGTTGGTGTTTATCTAATGGGATTGATGTCTTGTGTAGGTTAGTTCCTGCAAATATTGTAGTTGTAGGTTGGTTCCTACAAACAATGTTGAGTTGGTGCTCAACTAAGGAGATTGGTGTCTTCTATAGGTTGGTTCCTACATGATTTTATAAAGGAATATTTTTTCGGTTTTCTCCCATTTTGGTTTCCATGTTAAATATCTATATATTTTTTATTGTACGGTTGTGTATTTATCATTAACAGTTATAGCTGGAAAAGAAACAAATTGATAGTATTGAAACAAAATAAAAAGTAGAATTATATTGATTCAACCCCCTCCTTTCAATATAAGTAAGAGTTCAAACATCAATGTTGGGAAATATTACACAGAGCCATGATCAAAATATTTTATTTTAATTATTGTAATATATTCTGCAACATTATAATACATAGATTCCAAATCAAGAGCTACATATTTTGGTAAACTAGTAAAAGAAAGTGTGGGTCTATTCATTGGGTTAGGATTCTATGGTTTCTTTTAACATATTTTTTAGGAAAAGTATATTACGGCTAGAAAAACGGTCCTTTACTTATGGTTTAAACTAC
Source organism: Picea engelmannii (assembly GCA_009831015.1). NCBI lineage: Eukaryota > Viridiplantae > Streptophyta > Pinopsida > Pinales > Pinaceae > Picea > Picea engelmannii. Next base: position 23,059 of record ML857743.1, read on the forward strand.
TGAAGTTTCTTCTAATTTTTCATCATCTTCAGTTAGATTGATACCTAGAAATAACTATAGGGCTATTTCACATAGGAATTACAACATGATTGTTAGGGGTTGTGGGAACTGAACTAGAGGGATGTTCAATTTATTGTAAATATAAATACATCAAATATTCTATTGTATGAACCCATGTCTATCTAGAAGTTGATACTATGGTTTATGTGGTGTTTCTTCAACGAGAAAGTAATGGAATCATAGGAAATGCACCAATTTTCCTAGCATAAGATCATGTAATAAGTCTAAGAGAATCAACTTCATCATTTGGCACTACATATGGGATTGACTCAATATCATTTCTATTATTGTTCCCCCCTTGAGGTATTATGTGTTTAGAAGTCTTACCTACAAGATTAGGAATTTATGATTATGGGTTGTTTTTATGGATTTCCATACATGGTCATCCTTCTAGTGTCAATTTTGTAGAGGGGGTTGCATTCCAAATTCTCAAGAGTAGGGGTTAAACCCAAGGATGTGACCCAATTAGACTCCTCCCTGTTTATTATAGAATAATTCTCCTGGTTATTTGTCTAGAAATCATTAGATGGGATTTAATAGTTCTTCTTGTCTCTAATTTATTTTTTCCAATTTCTATAAAATAATTTCAAATGAATCTATCCTTCAATATAACCTGTAAGAAAAGTTAGTGAATATGAAACATAGATTTTGATTCATATGGAAGTAATTCCTTTAAGAACTAATTACTGCATAACATAAAGTTGAAAGATATTAAAATAAAATACCAATAATTAATTCAAAAGATATTTCATCAAACATATAACTAATAAAGTATTTGTCAAGAATAAAAAAAATACATTCAATTGAAAAAATATAACTTAATAGAAATTGAAATTATTACTGAGTGATTGATACATTTAAACAATAGGAGAAGAATCCATGAAAAATAATAAAAGTCTCATGAAACCTCAAAAAAAAATTCTTCAATCTTAAAATAGTTTCTAAACTAGCTTCAAAATATTTCTCTGCAACAATTTTCCAAAATTATCCTCTGAGTAAAAAATTGCTTTCTCTGAGGTCGATCCTCTTATTTATGACTTCAGTTTACAACTTAAAAATGGAGTAAAGTAATAAATAAAAATAATAGAAAATATTGCATGTCATCAAAATGCCATTATACTAGGAGTTTGCACAATTGCATGTTTAGAATTTTATTGGACCCATTGATTGAGAAAATCCTTGCATAATCGAAGGTATCGAAAAACATGTTGATCCACAGGGAAACTTAAGTTTTTCTTTCTACCTTGAATCATTGAGTGTATCTTGATATCTTCCAAACAATTGATTCTATCCTAGAAACCATCTTGACTTCTCAACCATATAATTATTCATGTGGCCAGAAATTACTGAAGTAATGGTTCTAATATATGATTCCCATTTATCTACAATTTTATTTAATTACGAAATTATTTCATCCACTGGATGAAATTATTTCATTTGGCCGAAAACAAGAAGCCATTCTTTTCCATGAACTTATATATAGACTCTCAAAAGTTTTACCAAGTTGGCCATTAATCATTCACTTGTCTTTGAGATGGTGCAACCAATTCACCCTTGTATTGTATTGCTCCTTTTATTCTATCAACTTCATCCTCCACTAGAATATTGATAGCATGGTACTATTCACCACATACTTTCTAAATTTATTCGATGTATTTAATCCGATCCCATGTTTTACCCTTCTTTTCATTCCATTCGATAACTTCTTCATATACTATGCATATATGCGAGCCTTCTTATTTGAGTTCTATGATCTCGACCAAAAATGTTTTTTTTATTGTCTCATGATACTTATGTATGCATAAACATTCTTCCACAAAGGGGGTAAGAACATCTTGGGATTATTTTTAATAATTCAATTGATTTATAAGGAACTCAATTTCCTTTTCCATGACATCAGCCTCATGTTCATACACCCTAGATTCATCAATAATAGCCTGAGATATAGCTACTCCAATGGATAGCAATTCACTCACCTTTTCCATTTCTTGTATCCATCATGAGTTCATCAATAGTGAATATTACATAACTATCGATCTTTTTTTTCTTCCTCTACATTCTCTTTAGAATGGTCTATCGATGTCAATCATAGGAAATGGATTCTAAGTGAAGAAATTCAACCATAATCTCAGAGAAATATTGATCACCCAAGGAAAAAATATTTTCCAAAATTCTCGGAGTGTGAAAGTGCTCCATATATGGTTCCTTTCCATTATCAATTACTTGAGCTCCTTCACACCATTTACCTTGAGATACTTCTTGTGTCTCTTCTTGTTCTTTATCTTTTCCTCGATTAGCTACCTCTGTCTCATGATTATGTATTCCTTGGTTAGTTTCCTATGTATTTAGTGGTTCCTCACCTTTATCATTTACATTTGTATTTAATTGTTCTTCACCTTGACTTGTTTCATGATCCATTGTCTTATCATTACTCTTCTCCTCTACCTGGATTATTTCTTTGTGTACATATTCTTCCTTTTCCTTAGAAAACCAGTAACATTTTCAGGGGCCCCTTCAAGTTGGGATCCCTATTACTAATGAAATATTTTCTTGTCAACCATTTGTTTCTAAAATATATCACATTGGATCATTATATCCTCTTTTTCTTATTTTTTCTTTTTGTCCTAATAATCCTGATTTTTTCTCTTTTTCCTTACTCATTTTTCTTCCTTTTATATCTCATGATACTCTTGCAACTCTCTCTGTATTTTCTCGGCTTTAGCAAATATTCTTTTGTTTTCTATATCTTCATGAATCTTCTTCTCATTTCTTGAGAAATTATTCATTCTTTTTATGCTAAATTTCACGCTCTTAATGTAATATGGCATGTTCCTCTTCAATGTGTTAGAAAAATAGGACCGCGGAGCAATAAAATAAAACAAATGCAGAAACAAAACACACAAGACACACAATACAAGAGAGACACATATTTATGTGGTTCACCCAGTGTGGGCTACGTCCACCAGAGAAATTGCCATGTCCTTCCTTTATTATTATCCAGCAAATGAAGGGATACAACCTACAACAAAACCCACTGTAATTTCCTCTTCTTTCTCTCACAGTCTCCTCTCTCAGAATACAATATTCACCATCAACCATAGCTGCAATAAATTTCCCTCATAAAAGAGGTTTTCCTTCTAGGGCAAAAAACCCTAACATAATCTCTACCGTTATATCTGCGACCTTATAATGAATGGTCCAGATTTACAATGAAATTACAATATACTTTTATAAGGCGATTTTTGCTTGGGGGGATTCACCCCCCAACCCCCATCAGGGGACGTTGCCCCAGAACCCCCACTGGGGGCCCGCTTGCCCCCAGACCCCCCAGCCGAGGGGATAGGACCCCCGGACCCTGCAGAGGGGGTACTCCCCCTCTGCACTCCCCCGCGTGGAAGAGTGTACATACTTCTGGGGTGTAAATACTTCATGGGGTATAAACACAACTGAAATCAAGGACCTCTGAATTAGGAAGATAATCAGGCTCCACAACCAACAATCTCCCACTTGGAGACTGATCTCAACAACTCCACCGCTGCTGTATATGTTGGAATCTGAACCTTCTTGGACCTGGAAAATTTCTCATCTTCATCTTCATTCTTGAAGACCAACTGAAACTGAGAAAGAACTCAGTTTCTCCCTGGTTA